>JZKD02S1828663.1:58001-88477 GCA_000966675.3 Picea glauca
TGAGACCTTCAATATATGAATCAACTCTATGGAGAATTGTCTTGTGTCCTAGTAGTGAGTGTGTCTCTCTTTACTATAGCTTCTATGTTAGTGTTTGTCACCTCGAATCTATATTCCTCAGTACCTCATTTATGGAGGTGTTGATGAGTTTTTTGCAAACTCCAAGTGTCTTCTCTCCATAATTGGGTAGGCATATGGATCTACTATTAGGTGAATATGATTTTTCCATACCTTACTTGGTCTGGCCCCTTCTACTCTTATCTTCAATTCTACTATAATATCTTTAGGCTCATGTTATTTTGTAGATGTGAACCTCGTAGTTTCATTCTGGAACCCATACTTAAATGCTCATATTTACGCACCCCCAACATAGGGGTTTGGTGACCTCAATATTTGTTGAAACGCCTAGTTGTGTAGGTAAGGTTTGCAAAGGAGATTTCTCCTTTTAGGGGTGATATCAAAATACAATTCACAAAATTTCCAAGTGTTTTGGAGATCCGTCTTCATAAGAGATATGTATCATTCAATGTTAAATTTGTACCATTGATCTTTTAAGTATAAAGAATAGACCCTAGAAAGTGGTCTATGTGCCAACATTTTGTAAGCTTGTTCAATAATCTTTTCACGTACATATGTTAATCTTGCAATTTCCTAATACTTTTTTGTAGTTTCTTTCATTTGTTTTACCAAGTCAATTTTTATCTTGGTATTTTCATTACCGAGGACTTCTAAATTTTCATTAAAATCTATTGAGGTTAAAGAAAATTTCTCTTGCAGCAAAGTGATTAGTTGGTTATGCTCAATGAAAAAAACAAAGTTCTCACATTTTAATTCTTCTTATTTCTTCCATTGCTACTTCACCTTGAGCAATCAACAACTATCTCATGAAAACTTTAACTGAATTTGTGGCCACAATGTGTGTTAGAATCCTCTTTTGCAGCCTATTCAAACCATATCTCCTTATCCTCTTCAGAATATGCTCAATAACATAGCTACTATCTTCATGTATCACAAGTGTCTTTTCATCAACAAGGTTGTTGATTTCTTCTTTTCCTTTAACAATTGGAACCCCTAACAGGGTGGCAGGATCTTCTTGCTATGGGGAATCTAGAATATCAAATGGCTCCTTAGCTTGGGCTAAGGTATTTTCCTTTGCATCCCTAGAAATATTTGATTCTAGTTCCTAATCTATTGAGGATATATCCTCCTACTCCTTCTTCACACACTGCTACTTCTTATGCAATAGTTGATATAGGCTCTGTAGCATCCATGGATTCTTCACCTACTAGTGTTGGCACATGTTCTAAAGCATGTGATGAGTCTTCAATACATGGTTTTGATGCTATATTTTCTTCAGGATGGATAATGAACATGTCCCATGTGACATATGGTTGTATTCTTCATAATTCATCGAAAACAAATAGCTTAATAAACCCATGGTGTGCTACAACTTCTTATGCTCTCGATTGGACTTCTATATCCATACTTTGGAGAAACTTCATTAAGTAATATGGAATGCCAATGATCCTCCAATGTCTCTAATGTTCCAAGATCTTAAAATGTTGTGCCAACCTAAAAACCTCAAATTACAATGGCATTTTGTGCAACTGTTGAGCAAACTCTATAGTAATTGCATTGATGTATCCAATGAGTATGTCAAATAATGCCATCCATATTGTTTGTTGGAATATATGCTACATGTTAGGATTACTTTGTATTAAATCCATATCTATAGGCTCTCATATGTTCAATATTCCTCCCGTGATTTTTTGTGAACTCCACAGTTGATTTTCACTTCTACAATAACCCACACTTTGTGAAATCTATTGCCTATTTCTTAATAGTTTCCTTGCTACTGCATTTGGCCAACATTGTCAATATCCATAGTGATATTATAGGTCGATGATTCACACTCGTTTCTCATTCGTGGAAAATATGTTTTAGATTTGTTACTATGGTGGAGGGTTGGTTAATCTTCTGCATCCATAACTGCTCATTACTAGTTACCATTATTCACACATTGTTTATGGAGTGATCAACAATTAATTCAATTAATAAAGCATCAATACATATGATTAATCATTTATCAGATTGATGAAGGAATTATAGCCATTATTTATGTTTTTCACCCAAAAGTAATTGTCTTCATTTCTAATTGTAGTTGTTTCCTTCAAAATTGGTGGCACCGATCGACCTGTTAGCTGATGAACTGATAGAGGGCTCATACCATCAGTATCAGTCACTCCATAGCCATATTTATAACACATTGAATCCTTTTCGCAATAGGGATTTCCTTAATAGAAGGCCCTTCCATACAATCTACCTTTTCAGTCAATGTCAGCTCCCAAAACAAAATTGGTAATCTCATCAACATCTACGCTTGAAAATGACTTGAAGAACAAGTTTTGTGTTCTTAATTTAATCGCAATGCTTTAATTGATTTAAAAATTGAAATTTCCCGATAATTCACGAATTCCCTCGGTGGGTTGCTAATTTTACTGGTTTTAAAATTGAAATTGTATGAGCCAACTCCCTTGGCATTATTTGTTTCACTCCTTTAGACTAGAACTTGGGCATTGTTTGACATTCTGATAATTGTTGTTCAACTATGATTTGGCACTCTTGGATGACGTTTCTCCTCAATGACGCCCTGTAATGAACCGACCATGCCTCTTGACAAATTGGATTTGAGTGTGTGACATAATATTTGTGAAACCATAAAAATTTGTCCTTCCCTTCCAATGTCCTATTACAAAAACAAGTTTCTTACTAAAAAACACTTTTAATGTGCAACAATTGTCCACATTTTCTTCATCTTTTAACATGATTATACAACAATCAGGTACTAAATTTGATGGTACTGTTCAAAATTCAAGATCTTAAAGGCTGCAAAATACACCGTCCGAGATGACAACAATAATTTGAAATCTTCTTTGATGTTTTTAACTTCTTCTTGCCAAAACTGAAGTGAAAGAAACCAATGCCATTTGAGGAGACCGCATACAACTAGAGTTTCTGAATATGATTGAACTTTCGATTGGAATTTGTGTGCGAGAGCCAATAAATTTTGTGTGTAACTGAGCAATCCATGGGATATTTTGTGTGTTGTTGAGCAACATACCCCAAGTTTCTACTATTTGATTCACTGCATTCCGCACCATAGCCATAATCCCAAGTATGTTTGATTCACTACATTCCACACCATAGCCATAATCCCAAGTTTGTTTGAATAAGTGTTAGGTTGATTCCATGGTGGATCACATAGAATAAGTTTAAGCCATGGAAAGCCTCTTTCACTTTCCTAAACTCATACATTTCCACTTGTTTATGATTTCTTGAAGTGGGGGTAGCACCCATATACCATTATATAGCATAAATTTTGGCAGTCACCATGTTTGGAACCACCCTCATTAACTTAATTGGATGATTAATATAACTACAATGAAGGTATTTACAATGCATGTCGATTGAACCTATTGTTGTCAAGTTATTATTTAATCCCTATAGAAAATTTTACAATGTAAAAATGTATTGAAAGGACCTAATTCTACATGCTAAATGTTTGGCAATAAACTTCTTATTTATATTTTATAGGTGGAAATGAAGTACATATTTGAACTAGTGTAAATATTTATTAATGGAAATAGCAATCGACATTTGCTTTGAATGATTTGATGGGAGGAATTTAACATGTGTATAGGGATATGTGTTATTGATGGACCATAACTAAGATATTAAATGAAAATCATGTAGATAAGCTTGTCGCAATTTCTCACAGACTTAAAATGCAATTTTCAATTAGTTTTTTGACTTATACATTTGCAAATATCAACCTTGATTTGATTCTAACCTCAAACTGTAACCTTCTTAAACTTGTCACTATTGATTATATAAGTGCAAGTTGTAGTTATTTTCGTTGCAATTTTTTATATTTTTGTTTATATATTTACGTATATATTATTATCATTCCCAACCCAACATCCCTAAAWAAAAACATAKATGTACTCAATCTATTGTGAACAATCATTCCCCATTTTCCAATTTCAAAAACACCCACAAYATACTTACTCACTAGTTTYCATAWACATGAGTTACAAATCCATTTATCTTCTTAAGAATTTTAAACAAGCTRCAATGCATAACATCAATTGACACCTATCACATAAAAAAGAATTATAATAACAATCCATAAAAAAAAATAGAAAATGCAATTCCACTTTTATATCATATTCTACTATATAGATATATAGATATGTAAATATAAACTAGCATGTTTGTTACTGTGTCAAGATACTAAACAATTCCTCTTACATTAAAGCAACATATACTTAAAGTACAACCAACAACTCATATCTTCACATTTCACATTAAAAAAATGACAAAGTGTTCAACATACTTTGGTTTATTGGCATATTCTAGTAGCATACTTTGGTGTATGCTTCATAAAAAGACCTATTCATTCACAATTAAATATTCTTGTAGTGGACTTCGGTGCATATCCATGTATGTATGCTTCCCAACAAGGAGTGTTTCACTTTTATCCCCTTAACTCGCCTTCTAACATTACCTTAAAGAAGAATTGTGACCCCAAGATGAATGCCTAGCTAAAGGCATGTTTATGTCCTTGATTTTACAAAGGTGCTAGAAAATTCTATCATCAATCCATGCACTTTCCTATCAACATTTTATTATTAATCTTTACACTTTCCTATCTACATCTTCATTTTCCTATTTGATGGGACTAGATCTGAAATTAACAATGTTATTTGTTTGTATGCCTTTGTATTAATGTTTACACTTTCCTATTTACATGTTCTTTTTATCAATTTTCTTGTTTGAAGGGATTTGATCCGAAATTAACAATGTTCTTTGTTTGTATGCCTTTCTCGAAAATTGACAAATGTACCATAAATTTAGTTCATATGATTTCTAAGGTCAATGGTCACCAATTCATTTGTAACAACTAAGAAGAGTCTCTTTAGCATGTCCCTTTCTCTATTACTCACCTTTAGAAATATTTCTAGCATCTCCTCTATCATAAAAAAATATGGTTTCATTTCCATTAGGAGACATGAGCTTCTTGAAGCCCTCTACAATTGACATAGAGTCTTCTGGTTCATCGTTTTACCTAGACAGATTTCCCTCCCACAAGATATATATCAGTAATTCATTTTATCCCTTGCTCTATCCCTTTATCATGTTCTTATACAATCCTCAATCCAAATTTCCCATAGCCCTTCCTCTCCATCCCTTTATCATGTTCCTATACAATCCTCAATCCAAATTTCCCGTAGCCCTACCCCATGTCATATATTTTCTTTTGGAGACATCAAGAGAGTTGTTCACATGATCAATAACAATAGAGTTACATATGAGGAAGACCTACACATTGAGTTCCTCAAATATGGTATTCACTCTATCAACTTACATATTGTCAATTTGTTTGATTTATTGTGTTTTTTGATCAAGTTCTCCTTTCACATGGTTACCATATCATCCACCCCATTTTGAAATCAAGGTTTAGTTAAGATCCTACAATTACATGACCATCATGATTGGACACACTTAAATACCTGTTATCAAATTTAGTTAAGATCCTGTGTGAATGGCATAATTTAAAAAATAAAAAAAACCCAACATTGGTCTCTTTAGCAACTAACATGTTCATCACTAGTATTGCCAATTGGTCACAAACACCAACGTGTTAGTCACTAGAACGACCAATGTGTTAGTCACTTGTATTGTCATTTGGTCGCAAACTAGGTCACTTGGTCGTTCTAGCGACTAACTGATCCTCCTTCGTTTGACCTTTTTAACTGATGGTTTGGTCACTCTAGCGATTAATATTCATTGTTCTACCGAGTCATGGTGGTTTATTGACCAAGTTTTCCAGGGTTTTCTTGGTCACTCTTGGGACTAATATTAGTTGTTCGACCGACTAACATTCATCGCTAGCCAAACTTTTCCCTATTGTGAATAGGCTTCTTTTCCTGGTCGCTAGACCGACGGAGATCCATGTGTGGCCGCTAGATCGACGAATGAATTCTGAAGAAAAAAAAATCATCTTGGTCGCAAAAACGACTCTATGCCGACGAAAATTTGTCTCTACTTTGTGGCAAAAACGTTCAAATTTAATAGTGACACCATTTCTCCTTGAACCATATTGCATATTTCCTTTTCAAATATTGTTTTTACCCCTGCATCGTCCATTTTGATTAAAAAAATTAATTTTTTGGCCAATCCTGGGATGTGCAGAACACTAAGTAGTGTTCTAATCCTTCCATCTATGAACCTAAACTTGACTTTTCCTCATCCTACGATTCTGGTTGTCGAATCATCACCTAAGAAAACATTACCTCCATCATTCCTTTAATATTCATAGAACCACTCCATGTGGGGAGTCATATGAAAGGATGCACCTAAGTCAACCAACCATGCCTCATGATCTGTATTTGTGCTTGAAGAAGCCAAGTACACATCCCCTCCTTCCTTGGACGTCTTTCTTCTGTAGAAGGAGATTCTTCATATCCCTTCTTTTTCTTAACTTTGGATCTACATTGCTTCTTATAGTGCCCTTGTTTTCCACATCTCCAACATACCTTTACAAACTTTCTGGGAGATTTAGATCTACCCTTAGAATTAGATCTTCCACTTGAGAACTTAGATCTATTTCTTTCCCGAGAACGTCCTCTTGCAAATAAAGTGTTTATGCTCTGCCCTTCCATATTCTTCCATCTCATCTCCCCTGACAACAAGGATGAGACCACTTCATCAAACTTCAAGGTAGTTGTATTACTACCTATGGCCACAACCAGACTATCCCATGAGTCTAGTAAAGAACACAGTAAACAAATACAATTATCTTCATCTGAAATTTTAATATCAATAGATACTAACTAACTTACCACAATATTGAAGGCATTCAAATGCTCTTCCACCAAGTCTCCATCTCTCATCCTCTATTTATACATATTCTTCCTCAGCAATAGTTTATTTACTAGGGACTTAGAATAATACAAATTCCCCAACTTATCCCATAAATCCTTGGTTGTAGCTTCCTCTGACACAGTCAGTAATACTGAATCTAAGAGACATAGTCAGATTGTGCTCTTTGCCTTCTGATCCAAATTTTTCCAGTCATTTGCTGAATTTCCTGTAGGTGCAGCACCTGGATCTACTGCGATCCACTGATCTATGCCCACCAATAGATCTTCCATCTTGAGCTTCCACAACTCAAAAAATTTCGCATTAAAATTCTTGATCTCCATTTTTGAATTGCTTGCCCTTTCTTTTCACTTGAAAAATCAATACCACAGATCTTCCACTGTAACAAGGCTTATCACGGTCTCAAGCCAAACCCATGACCACAAAGGCATCCCTCTGAAGCCAACAAAGCTCTGATACCAAATGTGTATTTTAACCTTGTATAATATTTACTGTAAACAATTTTTCAGTAAAAGAACATAAAAGATACAATGGAAAAAAAAACATTACACATATATTTTTCGCCTGGAAACTTAAACCAGGAAAATAAACATATTCTATATTTATTCATAGTGATACATTGTTTACAATACAATATACATATAGGAGCCAACAACATCCAAAACCCTAACCCAATGACCTGGATTAGTCAACAACCCTAATTCTTTAATTGAAAATAGAAAACCATCGAAAAAAACCATGTGCCTAAAAACCGCCCAACAATGGACACAAAAATCAAGGAAACATGCAAAATGAGGAAAAAATGTGACACATTTCGTGAGGAAAAGATTTTTTCTCGGGGGGGGGGCGATCTAGAGGAAAATACAACTCGTGCAAAGAATATAACACATACCCAACAACTCTCTGATGGAAAATGAGGAAATCAAGCGACAGATCCAAGAGCTTCTTCAAAAGGGGCACATACAGACCATCTCCTCAAGCGACATATCCAAGAGCTTGATCAAAAGATGGGACTTGGAAACTCTGCATTGATTACAGGGCCCTAAAGAAAATCATAGTCAGGAACCGGTACCCAATTCCCTAAATTGATGACCTTCTTGACCAACTCAAGGGAGCCAAATTTTTCATCAATATTGACCTAAATTTTGGCTGCCACCATGTCCCAATAGAACAAATTGATGTATGGAAGACTGCTTTCAAGTCCAAAGAGGGTCTTTTCGAATGGCTAGTCTTTCCCTTTTCTTTGAAAAATGCTCCAACAACTTTCACGAGATTGATGGATGATATATTGCATCCCTACCCCAATTCTTTTGTGGTGGTAGATTTGAATGACATCCTCATCTTCAAGAATAATTGGGCAGAACACTTGCATCATATTCAACAGGTCCTTCACACTCTGCGACAACACAAACTATATGATAACTTGGAAAAATACTCCTTCAAAATGACCAAGGTCCAATACCTAGGATACATTGTTGATGAGCATGGTGTGCATGTGGATCCAGCCAAGATCCAATTCATTCGTGACTTGCCATCCCCGACCACACTAAATGAGAGTTAAATTTTCTTAGGACTTGCTAAATTCTATCACAGGTTCGTGCTGGGATTCTCCCATATTGCATGGGCCCTCAACCAAGTAACCAAGGGTGGTGGCAAGGAAACGTTCATGTGGGGGTGTTCGACAACACATGTATTCCAAAAAAGGACGAACACCTTCAGTAACCACTCACATAACCATATCAAATATCAACACATCGATGTTTTCATGTGGTAAAACCCCTACGGGGAAACATCCATGGCCCCAACCAACGTGACCACTTGGAACAGTTTATTAATGCAAAATAAAAAGATTACAGAGAGATTTTACAAGAGATTTTATCACAATTGATCATCGGCAAATGAACCTCCATGCTCTTTAAATAGAGACCATGGACCAATCGAGTGTTAAGCCATGTATCAATGGACGTTAATATCGATGAGAGTATGAACTGTCAGATCACTCTATATTGGGAACATATTGTGACTGTCAGATTTCCTAACTATAAATGCATACTAAAGAAACACACTAAGAAACACACTTTTACTATCAACACATTAGGCCAAGTAGATCTTAACTAACTCCTAAGTGTCTAAATATCCTAACATCCCCCCTTAAGAACAACCTGGGATATGATTGAAGGATTTACAATGTTGAGACAATACGAGAAGGAAGGAGGCATTAGAGCCTATCCCCCCTAAATGAAAACTTCTTGAACTCCTAATATAGATTGAAGTTTGGAAAAATTCTCTTTTGTAAGAGACTTTTTGAAAATGTCTGCAACTTGATCTTCTATAGGCAAAAAGCGAACTTCAATAACTTGATCATGAATGGGATTTCTGATGAAGTGCATGTGTATCTCGATGTGCTTGTTGCGCTTATGTTGAACTAGATCTTTGGCAAGCTTGATGGCACTCTAATTGTCACACCAAAGGCTGGTTGGATGCTGGTGCTGGAATCCAAACTCTGAAAGGATCTGTCGAAGCCACAAGGCTTCCTGACTTTCATTTACCACTGCTCGGTACTCTGCTTCTGCTGAAGAAAGTGAAATATCATGTTGTTTCTTACAGGCCCAAGAGACAAGTCCCTAACCAAGGATGAAAACATAACCTACAGTAGAATTTTGATCATCAGAGTCCCCCCTAAACTGTAATGTATCTTGAACTGAACTGTACCACATACATAGCAAAGTATCCTTTTAGCTGCTTTCCAATGGATTTCATGGGGTGTTTGCATATACAGGGAAACAAGACCAACAACAAGGGAAAGATCAGGACGAGTATGAGTCAAGTATAAGAGGCCAACTAACTAACGGTACAAGGTGGCATCAAATTCAAGAGAAGTACAAGTGGAAGTAAGCTTGACTCCAGACTAAAAGGGAGAAGGGGTTGGTTTACAATCATCCATGTGAAAGCGACGAAGAAGGTCACAAACATATTTAGACTGGGAAAGAAAAATTCCTTCATTGGTTTGCAAAACTTGGAGGCCAAGGAAATAGTGCAAAAAGCCTAAGTCTGTCATTTCAAATTTCTTCTTAAGGCTGGTTTTCACATGGTTTAAAAGTTTTGAGTCACTACCAATAAGAATAAGGTCATCAACATAAAGGACAAGTATTATGGGATGGCTTCCTACTTTCTTGGTATAGACATTAGGATGAGAATGGAATATAGAGAATCTGGTGTCAATAATAAAGTTGTCCATTTTGGCATACCAAGCTCGTGGATCTTGCTTAAGACCATAAAGAGATTTCTTCAGGTGAAAAATAAAGCTAGAGTCATTATGGACATAGCCAGAAGGTTGTTCCATGTAGATTTATTCTTGCAAATCTCCATGCAAGAAGGCAGATTTAACATCCATCTGATGGACCTCCCATTTATGTGAGGCATCAAGGGTAATAATAAGGCAGATGGAATTCATTTTGGCTATAGGATCAAAGGTTTCATTATAGCCAATTCCTTCAACTTGGGAAAATCCTTTGGAAACTAACCGAGCCTTGCGTCTTTCAACACTTCCATCTGATGCATACTTAGTTTTGTAGACCCATTTACATATGACAAGTTTTCTTCCTTTTGGAGGAGGTACAAGATCCCAAGTATCGTTTTCCATTAAAGAACGATACTCTTCATTCATTGTTGTATCCCAATCTGGATGACCTGAAGCTTCTGTAAATGTCTCTAGATCATGAGTCTCTGAAACTTGAGCCAAAAGAGAAGAGTCTCACTAGAACTATGAACGTGTTTGACATTGATCTGAAGGATCACCGACAAGACCACCAGCCGCTTCGTGTGTTGAACGGACCCATCTAGGAAGCAGTGGAACTGGTGCTAGTTCAGGTTCAAAGGACTCATCTAGAGGAAGGTGAGCAGGAAGAGGTGGATTTTCATCTTCACTCTCATCATCTAAAGAATAAAACATAATAGGAACATAAGAAGGCACAAATGTTGAAGATGGCTCGCAGACCGAAGAAGGCACAATCGTCGAATTAGGCTCGTAGGACAAGAGATTTTCATCAAATTTAACATCTCTTCTAATAATAATTTCATTACAATTTGGTTGAAGAAGTCTATAACCTTTGACATCTTCAGAATAACCAACAATTATACACTTCTGACTTTTAGGTTGCAATTCTTTCCTTTTCTCATGAAGAATGTGATCCCATGCTATACTGCTAAATACACGGAAGTGAATTACATCTGGTTTAATTTTAGTCCAAGCTTCTTCCGGTGTAATATTTTTAAGAGCCTTTGTGGGAGTGCGATTGACTATGTAATTTTCCCAGTTGATTGCTTCCACCCAATACTTTAGACTTAATCCCTTAGATTGGATCATAGAATTAGCCATTTATTTTAATGTGCAGTTCTTTCTCTCAACAATACCATTTTGTTGTGGTGTATATGGAACAATGTGTTGCATTTGGATGCCCTGTGTAGTGTAGTAACTTGTAAAATTATTGTTCACATATTCGCCTCCATTATTTGTTCTTAACTTTTGAATTTGATATCCAGATTACTTTTCTACAACGGCCTTGTAGGCCAAAAACTTGTCAAAAAATTCTCTCTTAAGTTTTAAGAAGTAAACTCAAGTACGTCTGGAAAAATCATCAATGAAAGTTAAGAAATATTTGCACCCAAAAAAAGAAGGAGAAGAAAGTGGACCACACAAATCACTATGAACAAGTTGTAAAAGGCCTGAGGCGTGGCAAGAGGCATGTTTGTCAAAACAGTCCTGATGATGTTTTCTGAGAACACAATCGACACAAACACCATCTCTGCATGAAACAAGAGGAAGACCAGTCACCATCTATTGATTACATAGTTGCTGCAATGGGCGATAGTTTAGATGACCAAACCGCTCATGCCAAATTTTTTTCAAGTCATCGCTATGAGCAACAAACATTGATGAAAAAGATGATGACCCAAAGTTGTCAAACTTGTACAACCTGGTAATATCATCAGCAATTCCAGTTGCAAGAACATGCTTAGGATCTTTTAGATCCTTCATTACAACTTGGTGAGGTGAAAACTCTATGGTTTTACCTTCACCTGAATGAGTAATTTGATATACTGATAGAAGGTTACAAGAAAGACTTGGAACACATAATACATCATTGAAATGACCATTATCTACTTGAACTGTTCTAGATCCTACAACACTAAGAGATCTATCATCACCAACAAATATTTTCTTGGTGTTACATTCGTTTAGAGAATAAAATATGTCTTTATCCTTAGACATATGATAAGATTCTCCTGGATCAATAATCCACTCATCAAAAGAAGAAGTAGAAGTTGTATTGAAGGAGAAACCAGAAGCAGAAAGTGCATGTCCATGAGAAGAAGAAGAATAAGTAGAATCAATACTGATGTTGAGCTTATTCATCACTGCTTGTAAAGCGACCATATTCTTTTATCACAAAAGTTGCAATATATGTTAGTCTTCTTATTTTTATATTTTTCTCCTTTGTCACCATTAGGAGTTGAAGCTATCTGAGAGGGTTTGGGACCCTTATGTTTCTTTTTTTTGTAGTGAGGATGTTCCTTCTTGGGATACTCGGGCTTATCTTTCTTCTGGGCAACTAACAATTTGTTGGAGGTACCTGCAGTGATGATCAATCCAAGTTGTATAAGCTTATATTTCTCTCTAATCAAAGCAACACAAAAGGACTCAAGAGTGGGTTTTTGATAAGATTTCCCTAGAGCCTCTCTCATGGCATAAAAGGTAGATACAAACACAGAATATGCACTACCTAGCTTAGAAAGAATAAGATAGATGCAATGCTCTTCCTCCATTTCTATATCACATTCTTCACATAACATTCTGAGTGTTTTAAACTTAGATAGATAGTTTCCAAGGCAAGAAAAATCACTTGGAATTATGGTCAGTACTTGATTTCCTAACTGTTGTGCTCGAATAATATTGAGCTTACCAAACACAGATTCAATCTTTTCCCAAGCTTCATGGGGGTCATCAATTTCTTTAAGGTGGAACCTTAAATCATGAGAGATGGACATTCCGATTAGTCCATGTTCTTTGTCACTCCTATTAGCCCATTTGAATTTCTTATCATCACCAGTGGGTGTTTTTTCCTTTCCCAAGGTAATCCGGTACAAGTCTTTACTTCTTAATAAATTTTCCTTATGAGATTTCCATTGGAAGTAGTTGGTTGTGATAAGAAAGAGATTACTTGTAGAATCCATATCAAATATGAAGATAATATGGATTTAAAAACTGACACTGATGATCTGGATGGAAATATCTCAAAAATTTATGCGGTTTAAAAAAAAACGACACTGAAAACAGACTTCATATGTGAGAGTTATGCCCTTTTTAAAAAAAGGCATAAATGGTAACCAAAGGACCACGTGATAGTGTAAGTTGATTTATGAAGTGACCCACTTTTATAAAGAAAAGTCGAGATCACTTTTACAATGAAGTTACTTTATAAAAAAAAAGTTGCATGCAAAATAAATAACTCTAAAATAAAATATTAAAGCTACTTATAGTGATTCACTTTTATACTTGAAGTGAAATACACTTTACAATTTGAGCATGAACTTTTTCAAAAAAAAAAGTAACAAAAGAGAGACTTGAACTCAAGACCTCTTACTTAATAAGGAAACTTTTACCCAAATAGTCTAGAAAAACATATTGTATTTTTTAGGAAGAGGATTGTTGTTGTTGTTGACGGCCTTGGAGAGTGTGCTAAAAAAAAATTCTTTTCACACAAGAATTTTTTTTTCACTTCTCAATGACAACAAGAGTTAGATCTCGATTAGCTTTCCCGGAAGATGCACCTTTTCCTATTTGTTTATGATTTTTTGAGATCACATAGGGCACAAGGAAAAGAAAATACAAAGATCTAAAAGAGTAGGAAACTGGAAATAAATAATACAAAACCGAAATAAAACCAAAATAATACTCTGCAAAATATTTTTAAAATGTGTATGCAAGCTTTATACCTCCGCATCTGACTAAACTAGTCATATCTTGGGAAAACAGAAACATTTTCGAGTGAAATGAAAAGTTTTCCTAAATGAAATGAGTGCTCCATAGGAAATCAAATAGTTCTCGTAGCCCATAAATGTATGAAAATGACAGAAAATGGAGATGAGACAACTTGACTTCACGATCTTGATTTATAATATGAGCGGGTCTTCAAATAGGCTCTGATACCATGTTCAAAAACACATGTATTTCAACAGAGGACAAACACCTTCAGTAACCACTCACATAACCAAATAAAATATCAACACACCGATGTTTTCACGTTGTAAAACCCCTACAGGGAAACATCCACGGCCCCAGCCAACGCGGCCACTTGGAGCAGTTTATTAATGCAAAAGAAAAAGATTACAGAGAGATTTTACAAGAGAGTTTCTCACAATAGATCATAGGAAAATCACCCTCCATTATCTTTAAATAGAGATCATGGACCAATAGGGTGTTAAGCCACGAATCAATGGTTATTAAGATTGAGGAGAGTATGAACCATCGGATCACTCTATGTCGGGAACATATCGTGACCATCGAATTTATTAACTACAAATGCATACTAATGCATACTAAAGAAACATAATAAGAAACACACTTTTACCTAACAACACATTAGACCAAGTATATATTAACTAACTCCTAGGTGTCTAAATATACTAATAGGGGGAAGTCACAACAACAAGCATTCGATGATTTGAAACATCGCTTGTGCTTAGCTCCAATACTCTCCTTACCCGATATACAACAACCTTTTGAGATTGATACCTATGCTTCAGACTATGTCGTGGGCATAGTCCTCACCGATCATGTTCATCCAGTGGCATATCATAGTGAGACACTATCAAATGTCATCTGTAAGTGCCCCACCTATGACAAAGAAATGTATTCCATTGTACAAGCCTATCGACAATGGAAGCACTTGATCCATATTATTTTCGGCATGGAATGAGAGCGGAGATATAATAAAGAAATGTACAGAGATATCTCAGATATCCAATAATATAATAGAAATGTATCAGAAATGCAACCATAAACACAGAGATACATTAATACACAATTCTATTAATGATTGAACATGTACAAAGACTGTAAAAGTATAGAGTGAAAGACTCGCTAGAATGGTGGAAGCTTATATCTGAGAAGAGATGTGTCTGCTAATAACATTCACAAGCATATGATTTTACAATGAGGCACCAAATACCTTTTTATCATAAATAAAATCCAAAACCCTAACCTCGGAAGATGAAAAACCAACAGTTTTGTGGACCTTGTTTTGGGTAGTTTGGTGTATCAACTTCCTGGGGGCGTAACATTGGCATACGATCTCTGTTTTTGGTGCACGATAGCTCATTGGAAAGGTATAGTCGAGGAGATTCATTTAGGGGGATCAATTAGAGCCTTAAAATGACATTGAGAATATTGATCCCAAAAAAACTTCATTTAGTTCCTCAAAATGGCCCCATAAGTTAAAAACTGCTAAAAATAGTAAATTACCAAAATTGCCAGAAAAGTGTTTTGAGCCAGTTGGAAAAGGTGGGTGGCCACCAATATCCACCTAGATTAATCCTCCCTCCTTAGAAAGAAATGGTCTCCATTTCATTGAGTTCCCGGGGGAGAGGGAAAAGTGTTTGTTGAATTTGCATCTTGATGAGCTGCTTGCCTTGTTGGAGAAGTTGCACTTCTTATCTCTTTGAAGGTTGTCACGAACATGTGGTTGGAAGGGTTGGACATTTTTAACCAGTATGGCTACATGAGATGCCTGTGTGTAGAAGGAATATTTACACTTTTCTACAATCTTGACGACCTGCTTTTGTTGGATAGAAGGTGCTTGGGCCGAGGCTATAGTGGTTGCAGTATCCTTCTGTTCACCTTTTGAACAGATTGTGAAGAAGCCAAATTTTATAGTATGAGATATTGCCTTGCGAAACTGTTTAGGTGGCATAGTAGTTGGAACTACTTCTGTAATTCTATAGAGATGAAACCCTAGAGAAATAATGACACCGCAAGGTCGAGACTCATAAACAACATGGTGCTTCCACATATATGGTTGGACCAAGAGAACATCACAAAAATCCAGTGGGGAAACATCCCATAATACCTCATCCTTGAAGGGATGGATGCCATATGAAAATTGACACTATTGGCTAACATGGTGATCTCATCCCTGGCAAAGCCACCCGATGTTGTATGGTTGCTGGTGTGGTGTTGTCGACAATCCCAACTGTTTGACAACCTTTTTTGAGATGAGGTTCTTCTATATTCCGCTATCAACAATAAAATGCAGTGGGGTCCCCTTTACCCACATTTGTGAATGAAAAAGGCGTTTCCCCTCTTCAGGATCTGTTGGTTCTTTTGGTTGAATTGTTGTGGTCATGACAATAGCAGTGGGGTCTGTGTCGATTATCTATCTTTTACCAGTATTTTCAGAATCATATTCTGAATCAGGGTTCGGCTCCTTGTCTTTGATCTCAACCACCAATGAATGTTTTGAGTGACATTCCTCAGTGTTGTTCCAGGGGCTTTTGTGGAAATCATATCATTTTCCAGTGTCCTTCTTTGTCTTCTCATGACCCTTCTTTTCCTATGTCTTGAAATGGTTTTCGAGAGACTGTTTGTTAGGGTTATCTTTATCATAATTTGGTTGTTTCATATTTGCAGGCCCAAACTCCCATTTGTTTTGGTGCTTAAAGTTCTGCTCGATTTTAACAACATATTGATAAGTAGCACCGAGTGATGAGATGTATAGAAAATCCATTTTAGCTTGGATGTATCTGTGTAGAGCCCCATGGTATTTCAGAACCAAATGTCATTCAGAGTCTTTGATACCCAAATTGGTGCACAAGGTATGGAAGGTATTGGTGAACTTTGGAACTTCTTGGCCCCTCTCTTGCCACAATGTGTTCCATCTCATGTACTGGTCCTCATAGTTGCCAACAGGGTAATACTATTCCTTTACCGCATCCATAAAAAAATCCCAGGTGGGATCGACCCCATATATTCCAGACTCCTTTGTGGATCTTTTCTCCCAGTAAGTTTCCCACCAATGTTTGACATGGGGGAGATCTTTAAGAAGTGTGAAGGTGATCTTTTCCCTGTCGAAAAAATTATGAATAGAGAAATAACTTTCTAACATATTTAACCATTTGTCTAGGGAATCTGCATCTATCTGACCTTCAAATACAGGAATATCAAAATTAACATGTACCTTAAAAGGAAAGGTGCTTCCAAAGTGGTTGTTTTATGAATATGCGCATGTTGCTATCGACAGGCGTTGAAGGATGTGGGAAAAAATCTCCATCATTTCATCCCTCTATCGCGTGAGAGCTTTCTCAAGTAACAGATTGATAGAATCATCAGCTCCATCATTTTTATTTTATTCCTCCATGGAGGGTTTCTTGGGAATGCGAGAGATATTGTCTTCAAGAGAGATAATCTCTAGACCCAACTTGTTATACTTGGACCTCATCGGGGACATGCACTGAAAAAAATGATCAAGAGCAGCCTGCTCTGATACCACTGATCCAGATTATTTTCGGCACGGAATGAGAGCGGAGATATAATAAATTAATATATAGAGATATCTAGAATATCCAATAATATAACATAAATATATCAGAGATGCAACCATAAACACAAAGATACAATAATACACAATTTTCTATTAATGAGCGAAAATGTACAAAGACTATAAAAATATAGAGTGAAAGACATAATGGTGGAAACTTATCTCTAAGAATAGATGTGTCCTCTACTCGCATTTGAAAGAAGATGATTTTAAAATGAGGCTCCAAAGGCCTTTTTATCATAAATAAAATCCAAAACCCTAACCCCAGAAGATGAAAAGCCAACAGTTTTGTGGACCCCGTTTTGGGTAGTTTGGTGTATAAACTTCTCGGGGGCATAACTTTGGCATACGATATCCATTTGGGGCACATGATAGCTTGTTGGAAAGGTATATTCAAGGAGATTCATTTAGGGGATTATTCAAACATTTGTCTATTATTGATAAGCTTGATCCAAAAAAACCTTCATTTAGGCCCTCAAAATGGCCCCAGAAGTTAAAAACTGCTAAAAATACTAAATTACCAAAATTGCCAGAAAACTGTTTTGAGCCAGTTGGAAAAGGTGGGTGGCCCCGATATCCACCTGGATCAACACTACATTCTCAGGAATGAAACAATCATCCACATTGATCATAATCCTCTGCATTTCATGCAGACAAAAGGAAAATTATAAAACAACTTCCATCAAAAGTGGTCCAAATACTTGCAGCAGTTACATATCAATATAAAATATAAGAGAGGGAGAACCAATCATGTCACTAACTGCCTTAGTAAACCTCCCATTGTATCTTTAACCACAGTGCTCCACTCATTTGGCGATGAGGCATCCAGGTGGCCCCAACTCTACAAGAGTGATCCTGACTTCGCTACCACTTACCAAATGCTAGGTACATGACTGATTGTCACTGACTTTCATATTCAATACATACTGTTATGCCATCTGGGCCACCTCTGTGTTACTTCAAGAGAGCGTGCGAAGTTGAATTGGGAATCTCACTATAGTCAGATGGCAGGACATTTTGGCATGGAAAAGATTGTGGTAGTACTACATAATCATTTCTATTGGCTGAAACTTTGATGGGCCATCAGGAAGTATATTAGGTCTTGAACTGCCTACACCATTTCCAAACCAACCACTAAGAAGCAAGTCCTGTACACCCCTCCGCCTACTATCAAGAGGCCATGGGAATCCATCTCGATGGACTACATGTCGGGCCTTCCTTCAAACGAGAAGAGAAATGACTGTGTTTTTGTGTTGGTTAATCATTTTTATAAGATGACCATCCTCAAAAGCTGCAAGAAGAATATCACAATAGAAGCCATTGCTAAGATATTCTTCGAACATGTGTGGGTACACTTAGGGATACCACAAACCATCATATTAGATCAAGATAGCAGGTTCCTCAACACTTTTTGGTCCAGCCTATGGTCACTATTGGACACCAAGCTCACCAAATCCATCACCTTCCACCCCCAAACTGATGACTAGATAGAGGTCATCAATAGAATGATCATTCATATCTTGCGTATGTACAAATCCAAACATATGTGCACATGGGATGAGAGTCTCCCCTATGTTCAACAAAACTACAATAGATCCCTTCATAGCTCGAATGGCCACAATCCCTTTCAGGTGGGGTTGGGATTTCAACCATTGGGTCCCATTAATGTCGCACTACCCCTTGCATCCACACAGGCATAATCATCCCATGCTCAATCTAAGGATGACAAAGCCACCAATTTTATTGAATGAATTCATCACATCCAACAACAGGTCCATGATATTTTATAGAAATCCAATGCTAAGTACAAACAACGCCATGATAAACACCAGGTGTCATACAAGTTTCAGGTGGGAGGAAAAGTTTGGTTGCATTTGTAGAAAGAGCACCTTACGAGACCCCATTTAAATATTCATCCACTTTGCTATGGACCTTACACCATCACTAAGGCTATGGGTGGAAATTATTTTGAGCTAAGTATTCCCCATGTTCAATGTGGACCTCCTTTGGCCATACTTCCTACCATTATTAGACACATCAAAGATCGTACAAAAGTTGAAAATGATAGATCTCAAACCTGACTACATGGAACAAACAACCATTGATCATATCAGAGACACTCAGATTAAGGGCACTCGACAAAAGAGGATCCATCTTTATCGGGTTGTCAAAGCATGGTAGCTCCTGCACCAAGGCAAGTGGCTCACCCGGGACCAATTTTAGCAGAAGTTTCCCCATTTGATGGGGGCACTCAACACAATGGATGCCAATGATTCATAAGGGGGGAGGATTTATCGAGGTGGATATAGGTGGCCACCCACCAATTCTACCGACTCAAAGAACAATTTTTCATTTTGGCAGTTTTTCATAGTTTTTTGGGTCCTAAACTTTCGGGGCCATTTTGAGGCCTTAAACAACATTTGTTTGGAGTGGCACACTAAAATTTACATATTATCCAAAGTGTGATGGAAACATATTTATTCCTCAAATAGTTCTTTCCAATGAGATATTGTGTACCTAAAATGAATATTGTATGCAAAAGTTATGACCCCGGGAAGTTGATGTACCAACTTACCCCATCAGGGCCCACATGAATTTTGGCGCTTCATCTCCTAGGGTTAGGTTTCTGGATGTTTAGGGTTTTCTCATTTATGATTTATGTTTAAAATTCCTTTGTAGCCTCATTGTAACCATCTTCTTTTGGATGAGTGTAACCATCACATCTCTTCTCAGTGATAAGTTGCCACCATTCTAGCAAGTTTGTTTCAGTATGAATTTTGCAGTTTCAACATATTCTCTTTATTAATAGAAGTCAAGTTTTACTGTATATTTGTATATTTATTTGTTATAAATATGTATTCCATTTCGTTCCATTAATAAATCTAGATCATCATTTGTGTCAAAAAACACCCACGAGTCTTTGAAGTTCGGTGCATCTTCCTCTTTATAGAGTCAACATAGGAGAGCTACAACAAATTTATAAGGGGTTCTAAGATTCTTGGTGGGATAATTCCCTACTTTCCTCCACTTGAAATGTTTCCCTCACACCCACCAAATATTTATTACTTATATGTAGTCGAAATGGAGCTATAGCTTCCATTCAACAATGATTTGAACTTATTCTATGGGAAGCTTATAACATGTGTGTATGACAGAAGTTTGAAAGGATGTGATGGATTTACCTTTAGTGTCCTTGATTATTCTGTTATATACATAGGCTTGGAGAATGATCCATGAAAATAATTTTTCACATGGGAACATGGTAGAGAGTGTAGCTATTTTGTGTAGTCAAGAGAATCTTATGATATGATATATACCCTCATCTATGTCAAAATATCCATGGAGGGGTGACAATAATGGGTATGAATCTTGTGAAAACATATGAAAAATCTCCCCCCCATATATAAATTACTTCCATGATCCATGCAATAGATAATATCATTCGATTTTGGAACTGAAGTACCAAGTTCTTCCCATACCTCCTCTGTATCTAGACTTACGTCAATGACAACCTCTTTTCCCTTTTTGGTTCTCCTGGATGCCATTTCTAGGTTCTTCATTTCACCCATATTAGCAAGATTAGATATTATCATAGTCAGTTCTTCACAAAAAACAAAAATTCCTATGTGGAGACGTATATCAAGGATTTAGAAAATAATCACATTTGTTATGGATAGCCTTCTTCAAGAAGGATTTATGTACTATAAACACAAAAACCATTGGAAGTTCCCCCCCCCAAAAAAATTAATCTATGTTGTTGACATTTGCAAAGAGAACAATAATAGGAGGGAAGAAAAAAAATCCCATTAATGATATTGTGTGATTTCCCTCAACCAGATATGGATGGTATGGTTTTTCACTTGATAAGCTAGCTATGTCGACCATTCGATCCTTGAAAAATATTCATGATTTTTTATTAATCCTTTCTTTTGAAATAAAAACCACACTTATTTTTTATTCACTCTATGATCCCCGTGGAAGGTTATTATTCTATGCTAAGAGTGGCATGGGAAGTCATTATGTTTCATGGATGGTGCCCTTGATGGTCTATTTGAATATTGAACATAGTTGGGAAGGTGCAACCAGGGTTTGTAGTTAGAATCAATTCCACCAATTAAATTTGGTGTTTATAATCAAATTGCATTTGAAATCTCTTTGAGGATGAGTAAGCTAGAGTGTTGGTTGTATTTGATGATTAGATTTCATTGTGATGGGGAAATTTACCTATCAAATTCTATCCCTGGGCCATGTGATGTGATACCCTAATCTTTGTTCAGTGGAAGTAACAAACCTTGTGAGGGTGTTTGGATAATAGACAGATAGGAAGGGGGTGAGCATGAGAATAAAAAATGTATCGATTGAGGCCATGAGTGAGAAAGTTGGTTGGATGGTGGGAAGCATTTTGGTGGTGAGGGGAAAAGTTATCAACCAGGTCATGTAAGAGTTTTGTTAGATAGTTATAAAATATTTATTAGCCATGGTGGGTTCATTTTAAAACAAAAAAAAAAATCATTAGAACTAATGAAAAAAAAACAAAACTAAATCCCCAAGGCAAGTGTGTACCTAGTAGATGTTGGTTGGTGGTTAGTTCTTCTCTATATGGTTGTTTGTCTTGGAGTGTAGTCCATGTGAAGGCTCGAGGAAACAGAGAAAAATGTTCACATGAGAAAGGTGAAGGGAAAGTGAGAGGAGGCGTTATATAATTTGAAAAATCCTTTTTTGTAATTTAAAACCCTTTTTAAAAAAGTTCAAAACCTATCACATCAAGGATCACATTAGCGTGTCGCAAAAAAATAAATTTGTGGCGAAGAGATAAAAAGTTTGTAATGGTGAAGAAAATTTTGAGGAAGTGATACACATTGCACAAAAAATATTTTCATGCGATACATCGTAAAGGAGAAAAAATTCATCTCATGTGATGTATCACACCAAAAGTGATTTTCCAAGCAATATGTCATGCAAGGTGAAAGTTTTTATCCATGCGAAAAACCACACACATAATTTTTTTCCTTGTGATACATTGAGAGAAGGAAAATTTGAGTCCATGTGATGTGTCGTGCAAGTATAAATTTTTGTTCCATGCGATACAACACAAGGAAACGAAGATTCAAAGAATATGATGACAAGGTGGATGGAAATGATTTTTCTTCGAAATTTCCCTTTGTCTTGATAAAGACAATTTTGGAGCAATGTGACATATTACAACCCAAAATGGTTGAGGTGTGATACATCCTATTCCACATAAAAAGAAAGTTTGAGTATGATATGGTGCAAGCAATCAATTTTCTGAGAGATGTGAAAAATAAAAAAATTCACAAGTTTTGGAAGAATTTCTAAGGGGGAAAAAACGTGTTTTGAAGTTGAGGGAAAGAGTAAATCAAGCCTTTAAGAATCCTAGTATGATTAGAGAGAGACAAAATGGGACAACCTCCATAAAAAAAACTTCAAAGTAAAGGAAGACAATGTACAATAAAGTTCATAAAGGTCCATAAATAAAAAATAAGTGGAGGGGCCCCATGTTATTTTTCTTGCATCAGATGTTGGAGTCAAAAATAATATAGGGGGTTGTGAGCCAAAAATGGATCTGAACCAACAAATGGGTGTAAGACTTAGTAGTTACAATGTAGCTCAGAAAATAAAGATTATTTAGTAAACATTGTAAAACCAAGTAAATGTAAATATGAATGAGATAATTTAGTGAGTTATTTAGTTCATGCATCAATACCCGATTGTGAGAAGGGTGGTGTTCGAGGTCTCTCAAGAGAAATATTATTTCCATCTACAATTCACATTCATCTGTGGTAGATTGGTTCATTCACACTGTAGGTTTTTCATTATTCATCATCAACACATTCATGTCTATTTTGTGAGCTTTAAGTGAGGGTCATATTCATTGTTTCTATTGTCTATATATGTACAACTAGCTAGAAAAAGCGAGGTTCCAAACTCTCCCATGAAGAATCCTAACTAGACCTCAGTTGATAGCAAGATTTTTTTTGGGAATCGAGCAATCACATAGTAAAGAGAAGAAAAACAAATCAATATTTCTAGTGTAATATCCCCAAGGACGAGCCCTTGTTGTATTTATGAATTGTAAACATGTTTTGTAGGCTGGTGAGCCGAGTGTTGATAAGCAGGTGGGATTATGTGTTTATTAGGCCAGAGAGCCTAAGCGTTAAAGGCCAAGAGTCTGTTTTGTATATGTAATTATGCAAAATCATTAATAAAATATAAACATCATTACATGCAGATCGACCATGAAGAAAGAGTTATGGGGGACTAAGCTTCCACAAGGTGGGTAAGGGAAAGGGGGATGAAAGGTTGGAAAGAGGGGCTAAGGTTAGGGGCTTAAGTCCTTGTGAATAATAATTAATTATTATTCCAAAGTTGTGTGAATGACGTGTTTTTATCCTAAGTCCTGGGAGAGGCCACACATGCAACTCCAACGTGTGCAAACAGGAAATGCATGTAGCTCTAGGAAGAAAAGTGTCGACTTGGGTGCATGTAGTTAAAGATGAAGAGTCAACTCATGTTCCAGGTTCGTCCTCAATTCTTCCATCCACTGTCTAAACCGTGTTGCCTCTGCGTCTGATCTCTGCATACTTCACACGGCTCTAAAACTCGAAACCATGAGGCCAACCTGTGATGTTTTCCTAAGAAGCCGACGCATCCTCAGTCTAAACCCATTTTACCTCTACATTGGACCTCTTCATAACCACACACATCTAAGAAACCAGTCGGGAGGGAAAGGAAAAACTATGTGTTCTATGAACGGAGGTTTATCCACACTGCAAATTCGAGTTCGTGCCTTAACCATTTGGGTTGTTGTCCTATGTATTACCTAATACGTGTGGTGTCATAACTGTGGGTTTTTTTGGCCATGCAATTCTTAGACTGAGTGTGGCTTGTTGTCGTCGTTTGTTCCTTACTGAACCTTGTTGTTGTCCTCACTGTGTTGAAACTGGTTGAAGAAGCAGGTTTTCATGCCCTTGGTTGAAGAGGCAGGTTTTCAGGCTTGTCAGTAGCTCTCTCCAGGTGAGGGAATTTGTTGGGAAGTGGTTTTCTTCCAGAGAGAGTTTAGCACCAGCTATAGAGCTCTGGGAATTCCTGATTCGGCCTGTTGTCGAGACCCATAGAGGGAGGTGAAGTAGTTGATGGACTATGCAACAATGAAGGTGTATACTCCTGGGTGGAATAGGCATGTGGGGAATGAGAGTCCATGAGTAGTGTGCATAAGAAGGCTCATGGAGAGAATCTTTCTAGTTGCACTGTGAAATTTCCTGTAACCTCGGCCTAGTCTAGGATTCCCTTGACCGAGGTGGAGCTTAGTCCTAGCTCAGGGGTGACCCACTACTTAGCGTGATGAGCAGCATGGTTTAAGGATGGGAGGTTCATGGAAGGTTTGCACGTAGTTGGTGGATTTACTCCAGCTAAAAGATAAGTATCAATTATGTGTTGAATTATGTATTTTATGCATGATTTGTGATGCTTAAATGTTATCATGTATTTCATTATAATATGAATGGTAACAATAATTCTGTGATTATTGTGATTAAGTGTTTTAATTGATTAAAATGCATGTTATATATCTATGTATATATGTGAATGTTCCGTGTGGTGGCGTTGCCCGGCCTGTGGGTGGTCGATGATGTTACAATATGGTATAGAGCCTGGTTTCGACATTGAGCTTGGATGGGCCATGTTAGTGGTTAACGAGATGAACTTTTTAGAGTGAATTGTTGTCGAAAGAGACAAAATTCGAGTTCGAAGCCAAGGTTTCAACGTCAAACCTGGATAGGTTGGATAAGTGGTCATTGAACCCGAGGTTTTAAGTGGAAATTGTGTCTAGAGGGACTAATTTCGAACCTCAGAACCTTCATGAGTGCCAAGAAGTTACCTTGGTTGTGTTATAAAGCTCAGGAGGAGGAGTGATAACAGTCATTAGATCTATTATTGGAAGGAGTCTAGACCATTAGATACATGTCTAGGAAAGAAAATGAGAGCACTAAGGTGGAAATAGATCCCAAGCCATTGGATCTAAGCGCAAGGATCGACAGTCATCCTATCCAGGTTGACAAGTGGCACAAGATCCACAACTCCAGAGAGAGAACACTTCGGAAGTTCTGTGATTGAGGAGAAAGAGAAATAGTCGAATTAGATTGCAACCATCCATTATGAAGGACATGCATTGATAGATCGTGAACTTCGAGGAAAAGCGCTCCAGGCAAAAGTGACGATAGAGGAGTTGAAACTTTTGAAGACCGAAGAGACAAAGTGGCGAGTCATGATGACATCACTAGAAGGTGACGTGGACCTTTCCTATACCTGCCACGTGCCCTCACCTAGAATATTTATAGTTGTACTATGTGGTCCCTAAGGTTGAATAACATAGTTAAAATTCGGAGGACCCACACTGGAGTTGATCATGATACATAAATATTGACGGCAAGGAGGCATTTCGGGGACCCAAGTTTCACGGGAGTTAATTCTCCAAGGTAGTCCTGCAATCCAAACCACGGTTTTCCCGGGGGTTTACGTGTCAATGCCAGAATAATTGTGGGATGAAAGGAGGGTTACTCCAAGCCACCATTGCATGCCCCCGCAATTGGAAAAGCGTAAGTGATGTGACGCAATGACGTCAACAAAAGTGTCATGGGAGTGTTCAAAAATTAACGGTTCAAGGTGTTGGGGGTATGTGGATGTGAAATCCTCCGAAGTCCCGAAGATCCAAAGCTCCAAAGTCTCAAAGCTCACATGCTTGAAGTTCTATAGAAAGTGTTACCCATTGGATGTTGAGTAGACGTGGACGTTTGATCCACCCAACTGCGCGAGTTCAGTAACTCGGAACTCTGAGAGATCGTTGTGTGGTGCTTGGAAATCTTTTGAAGCTAAAGGCCCAAGGCCTGAGTAAGAGCTTATTGATCTAGCACTTAGTCAAGACCCATGGTCACATGGATTGTGGACCAATAGAAAGGGGCTAGTGCCTGAGAACTTAGCAAAGCAGAGCTCCGAAAAAAGAAATCTACGGGGATTCTTGATTGAACGAGAATCACAGAGAATGAAAATTGAACGTTTTCTTGAATCAAATTTGTTTATGAATGTTGTGGGATTTATTAAGGAATGATGGCCTGAAAAATTCTGGTTGTCTTCACACTATGTTTTCATAAGTTTAACGAGTGCTAGAACTGAATAGATTTTCCACTAAGTGCAAAGAAATGGAAGAGGCACACACTGCTTCCAATTCCGAGAATGAAGCAAAAGGAATGGTTGTCCATCTGGGAGTTGAAGGATCGAACTCCAATGGACATGGAGAAGAGATAGATAAGGAAAGGAATATGATGAAAATTATTTATCGATTGCAGAAATATGCCCAGACTAACTGAGTAGATAACAAAAATCTCATGAAAGCCAGGGATCAACAGGGAGAATTAAACTTAAATTTGATGCAGAGCCTGGAAAGAATCGAAAAGAAGTTGGATAAGGAGAGTGACTCAAGAAAAACAGGGAGTCGCAAGAACCCTGAGAAGAAAAGAATATTGAAAATCCTTAGCAGGCATCATCGTCACTCCCCAAAACACTCCAATAAGGAGGCACATAGAAGTTCAAGCCCATCACTTACCAGAAAACATAGGAGTTCTGGAGTGGATGAACTAAAGGGAGAAATGAAAAATATTAAGCCTCCTACATTTGATGGAGAACATAAGAAGGAGGAAGATGCAGAGACATGGTTGCTTGGCATGAGGAAATATTTCCAACTATAGAACTATTTCTCTCATGCTGAAGGAAGAATTTCAATGTATCAACTGAAAGGAAAAGCATCCATGTGGTGGGATCAACTTGTGGAGGTGCCACACATTAGATAGAAATATATCACTTGGAAAGAATTCAAGAGGTATTTAGAAAATAAATACTTCACTAAAAGGTATTATGACAGAAAGATGAAAGAGTTCTTTGAACTCAAGATGGGAAGCATGACGATTTATGAATACGAACGAAGGTTCTTAGAGTTGTTGAAATATGTTCCCTTCATCAGGGATGAGGCTATCAAAATTCAAAGGTATCTGAGTGGACTACCACCTTCCATTGGAGACAAGATTCAATATGATGATGCTAAGACTATGGAAGAAACGATAAGGAAATAAAAATTCATATATGAACAACAAAGATAAAAGCCTACTTTTTAGAAGGCTTGGGATGACCAGAAGAAGTTTAAGAAAGAGTAGAAGCAGAAGGGAAACAAACCTCCCTTTTTTCAGAAACATTCCTCAAGGGAAACTATCATTTAGAGAGCCAAGAAAGACTGATGTAGGGGGACAAAGGCCAAGGCAGACGCTCATTCAATGTTGGGGCTGTCAAGGAAACCACAAGTAGAGAGACTGTCCCCACAAAAATGGCAAAGTGAGAGTTGTCCATAATGTTCAGCAAGTTGAAACAGTGGAGGACATGGGCAGTAGAATACCGAGGATCTACGCAGCCCTGGACAACAAGAAAACGGAATATTAGTTGCACATGATTGAAGTGGAGGGTATGATCAACAACCATGCCTTTACTATTTTAATTGATTCAGGGGCTAGCCATAGTTATATAGATCCTAGAGTGGTGGAAAATTTGCAATTACCAAGAAGAAAGCATGGGAAATCTTGGTTAGTGTAGTTAGCTACAGGAGCCAAAAGAAAAGTTACAAAATTAGTTAAGTTATGTCCAATGGACATGAATGAACTAAGCACAAAGGCTGAATTGAACATTCTACCTTTATGTTCTTATGACTATCTAGTTGAGATGGATTGGTTGGACCAACACCATGCCATCCTAGACTGTCATTACAAGGCATTCACTTTCTTGGATGAGGAGGGGAATCAAAGAATAGTCCAAGGAATTCCCGGAGTTGTTTCTATTAGAGAAATCTCAGCAATGTAGCTGAAGAAGTGCTACAGGAAAGGCTGTCAATTATTTGCAGCCCATGTGGAGAAAGCATCTAAGGATGAGGTCTCAAATATTGAATACCATGTAGTACTAAAAGAGTTTCAAGATGTATTCCAGAAGGTACTCGGATTACCCCCGAAGAGAGATATTGATTTTTTTGTAAACTTGATGCCTGGAGCAGCTCCAGTATCAAAATCTCCTTACAGAATGAGTACACCAAAGCTAAAAGAACTGCAATTGAAGCTTGAAGAGCTTCTGAAGAAGGGGTATATACGCCCAAGTGTGTCACCTTGGGGAGCTCTGGTCCTGTTCGTTGTTAGGACCACACAATGTACCTTTTTGCCCATACTTTTTGCCACTATTACACTCTTGATCACTCACATTTAAACTCATACTATCACTTTATCTGATCTTTCCAAAGGTATATAACGTCTCTTCTCTTTAATATACATTTAATCTGTTTTGCATATAATTTCACATCACTCTCGTACTTAACCATGGATTAAAAATGTATAAGTATTGAAATAGTTCAAACTGCAGATTAGCATTTGAGGCTTGTTGCTGAAACAACAATTCACAGAAGCTATTACACAGTCCATGGTCGACGATGTTGAAACACAGAAGTTGTTGCACAGTCCATGGTCGACGATGCTGAAACACAGAATTTGTTACATAGTCCATGGTCGACGATGCTGAAACACGGAAGTTGTTACACAGTCCATGGCCGACGATGCTGAAACACAGAAGATGTTGCACAGTCTATGGTTGACGATGCTAAAACACAGAAGCGGTTACACAGTCTATGGTCAATGATGCTGAAACACAAAGGAAGCCGTTACACAGCCCGTGGTCAACAACAACTCACACAGATTGACTACAACATTCGTACCACGAGCCAAGCATCAACCATCGCTGCTACCTAAGAAGTGCTAAAACAGTCAGAGCGCAAATATCATGGCTGAAACAGCTCGCGATTTGCGATGTCGAAACAACATGCAACTGCAACAACAAGAACTGTTACTCCAGCCGTAACAGCAACATCTCATTCAGCACTTGTAATAGCATTCTGTTGCAGAAGACTAGGACATCCTATTCCGGTTTAGAAAGTCGATCTGACTAAGAATAAGACTCAGATATACATTTGTAATTTTTGATCAATTGTATTGAAGGGATTCCCTCTTTAAATAAGAGGAAATCATCATTCGAAAGGATCACCAGTTTTTATGTACTAAGAAAGCTTCAGAGAGGGACGTACTTCATTTTCAGATTGTAATATGATACATTGATAGATGAATAGAAGACTGTTTTGAGCATCCTTATCTAGCCTTTTCGTCTCAGGGGAATCTTGTGAGAAGGGAGGCCCGCCTTCTTCACAAGATTCACCCATTAGTTTTATAGTGTGTTAGTATAATTCCTGTTTATTCCTTGATTAACTTTTGTTTTGCTGAAACACTACTTTTTATGAATTCTGCTTTGCTGAAACACTACTGAACTTTGTCTTGTTAAGAACTTTGCTTTAGTGAATGTTACATTGTTTTCACGAAGTTCATAATCATTTTAATTAGAAATATTGTGTGATGAATGTATGAGGTTTACTAATCAAAGACTGGGCTAAATGTTCCTTCTTAAAGGAAGGAATTAAAGGGTCCCTTTCTCTGTTAGAAGTAGTCAACTTTCAATTATTTTCACAAGTGTGCTAATCAGAGACTGGTACTAAAGGTTCCTGCTTAAAGGAAGGAATTAAAGGGTCCTGTTCTCTGTTAGAAGTAGTCATCTTTCAATTATTTTCACAAGTGTGATAATCAGAGACGGGGCTAAAGGTTCCTTCTTAAAGGAAGGAATTAAAGGGTCCTGTTCTCTGTTAGAAGTAGTCAGCTTTCAATTATTTTCACAAGTGTGCTAATCAGAGAATGGGCTAAAGGTTCTTGCTTAAAGGAAGGAATTAAAGGGTCATGTTCTCTATTAGAAGTAGTCAGCTTTCAATTATTTTCACAAGTGTGCTAATCAGAGACT
>JZKD02S1828674.1:0-10074 GCA_000966675.3 Picea glauca
ATCCACAAAACAACCTTCAGGACAAGGTATGGTCACTATGAATTTGTGGTGGTGCCATTTGGATTAACCAATGCCCCTGCCACTTTTATGTGCCTGATGAATAATGTACTCAACAAATTGCTAGACATATTTGTATTGGTTTTCATTGACGATATCCTATTCTACTCCAAGAATGGGGAGGAGAATGAAGAACATCTTAGACTGGTACTTCAAGTACTAAGAGAGCAACAACTCTATGCTAAGTTTAGCAAGTGTGACTTTTTCTAGAAATAAGTCCATTACTTAGGCCATGTTATTTCTAAAGGAGTGGCAGTAGACCCTAACAAGATCAAGTCTATTATGGAATGGCCTACCCCAAAGAATGTATCTGATATCATATCCTTTATGGGCTTAGCAGGATATTATAAAAGGTTCATAAAAGGATTTTCCAAGATTGGTTGCCCAATCACTTCCCTCCATAAAAAGGGGGTTAAACTCACTTGGACATCATAATGTGAAGAAATATTTCAGGAACTGAAATACCTTCTGACCCATGCACCCGTGCCAAATATTGAAGACCCTGATACCGACTTCCTCGTATGCACCGATGCCTGCAAGGAAGGACTCGGAGGAGTCCTTATGCAAGAAGAACGTGTAGTTTGCTATGAATCCAAAAAATTGAATGAGCATGAAATCAATTATGTGACCCATGATCTAGAGTTGGCTGCCATAGTGCATGCTTTAAAAATGTGGAGGCATTACCTCCTGGATAGGAGATTTATACTTATGATAAACCATTGTGGGTTGAAGCACCTGTTTGATCAACCAAAACTCAATGCTAAACAAGCTAGGTGGATGACTCTCCTTAGTGAGTTTGATTTAGAAATCAAACACATAAAAGGAAAGGAAAATAGGTTGGTTGATGCCCTTAGCATAAGAATGAAAATGATTCACTTAACAGTGATTAGAACCTGTGAAACATATGTCAGGGAAAGAGTCAAGAATGCACAAGAAACAAATTCATTCTTCAATACCGTGACATCATACCTAAAGCAAGAGCCCACATGGCTAAAGTATGAAGGCTACCAAATGTTGGACGAAGGTCTACTGACTTACAAAAACAAATTGTATATCCCAAGTTGTGACGACTTGAAGAGGTTCATAATGGACGAACTGCACAAGAGACCATACACTGGTCATCTAGGTTATCAGAAAATGATTACGGGCACTAGAAAACAATTCTATTGACCTGGATTGAAAAAGCACATAGCTGAATATTTAGATAAATGCCTAGAATGCCAGCAAGTTAAGGAAGAACATCGACACCCAGCAGGGTTGTTGCAACCTCTACCAATTCTGGAATGGAAATGGGAGACCATTTCCATGGATTTCATCACCAGATTACCAAAGTCGGCTAGACAGAATGACACCATCATGATAGTGGTGGAAAAGTTGGGCAAGTCCACTCACTTCATTCCTGTCAAATCGACTTGCAAGGAAATAAATATTGCCAACATCTTCATGAAGGAGATATCCAGTTGCATGGCATTCCTAAGGAGATTGTATTTGACAGAGACATGAAATTCACTTCAAGATTTTGGAAATCCTTGATGGATAGTTTTGAGACTAAATTGTTGTTTAGCACAGCCTATCACCCTCAAATCGATGGAATGACAGAAAGAGTAAACAAAATATTAGAATACATTCTAAGGATGCATGTAATGCATCAATCTAAAAAGTGGCAAGACTACCTGCCACTGGTAAAATTTTCCTACAACAACGGTTATCAAGAATCATTGAAGATGAGCCATTTTGAATCCCTCTATGGTAGACAGTGCAAGACTCTAGTCAGTTGGAGTAATCTAGAGGATAGAATTACAATCAAACCCGACATGTTGAAGGAAATGGAACAACAAGTGATTCAGATAAAGCAAAATATGAATATCGCTTAGTATAGACAGAACAGTTACGGCGACAAAAAGAGAAATCCCAGAGAGCTAAATACAAGAGACCATGTTTATATCATAGTTAGGCCCAGGAAGAGTTCCCTGAGAATGGGAGCTTGTGCCAATATAACACCTCGGTATTGTGGACCCTTTGAATTCTTAGATAGAGTGGGACCTGTAGCCTATAGGTTAGCACTCCCTCCCACAATAAAGGCACATAATGTTTTTCATGTTTCATTATTGAATTAATATGTACATGATTTTAATCATATAATTGATTGGTTTGTGATCCAGGTGGAACCAGAGGGATAATTCCTGCTAGAACCTCAATGCATACTAGACAAGAAGGAAACCCCACTCAGGAATTGAACCATTTCACAGGTCAAAGTGCAGTGGAAACACTTTGTCCCAAATGAGGCTATGTGGGAAATGGAGGATGCCATGAGACAGACATATCCATTTTTGTCCACTTCTGTAAATACAGAGTGCATTGGCAGATAGAACATCGAGCACGATGTTCCTTTAAGGGGGAGGGAATTGTAACACCTTGTTTCCCCTAGGTTGTAAATATAACTATCATGGCCAAGGGAATATGGAAAACTTAATATGTGTGAATGTTTGATTTGATGGACCTTAGTAGGAAAGGTCATGAATGTAAATTTTGTTATTTACTAGAAATATGGATAAGTGTTGCATGATTGTTGGAAGGGGGGTGTACTTATAAATACCACAAATGATATGTGAGGATACAGTTAAGGGGGGCATGAATGGTTTCATTAACCTTCACCAAACCAATACCTTACTGGATTTAATTTCTCATGACCAGAACAGTCCTCTGACCTAGAAATGAATTACAGTCAGGCTGGTAGGTGGGAAGACCTCCTCGAGAGTTAATGAGGGGATGGGGTAGAGCACCAATATGTAAGGATTCCAAACCTAACCATGGGATAGGAATTTGAGTCACCCGCAACCTTGCTAAAAGAGGTAAGAAAGGAAGGTGTCATGGAAAAAAGGAAAGACCTACGAAGAGTGCAGAGACGAGAGATGAAGCTCTCGGGTTCAAGGAAGAACTGGGAAATAAGTGTTTTGGTCACAGGAAATGGATAAGAAGGTTATGATAGAAGCTGATAAATGAGGTCGGTCCTCCTTGCTTGGTATCATGCAAATCATTGCCAAGATCCTGTGGGAGGAGGAGAGTAACCTCCATCCCTACTATTGTTGAGCCAGAAGAAAAGATTATGTCGTAGAGCATCGTGGTCTAGCTCAGGGGTGGATAGTGGTAAATCCGTTTGGAGTGACTGAGCCTATGGTTGGGTGGAAATGGGCACCCATTTCAGTAGTTGCTTCACGTTATCTGGTTCTAATAAGTATTTTCTCTGTTTTATGTATTGAACTAGAATAATGAATGAATGCTTAGATTTATACATATGTGTATTTATAAATGACTTATGTGTGGAGTGGTTATGATATGTGTACGCCTTCATCTCTTTGTGAAATTATAGTTATGACTGATAGTTTGTGTGCCCATCTTAGCTCCTAAGGCTTCCTAGGGCATAATCTTGTATGATGGTCGAGACAAGAGATATCGTGTCGACTTGAACCTGTTTGTATGAAGAGGATACCTCTTTCAGAATCCTTGTCTTGCAACTGTGATTCCAGGCCCAAGTCCTTAACCATTTCATGACAAAGCTCAGGAAAGATAACAAAGGTGGAAGCCTTAAAAGGGGAGGTCCCTTCGTTTGGAAGACAAGGGGACAAGATTGATTCAAAAGGACCCATATGACCAATACCCAGGAACCTTGGGCTAAGCCTAATGAAGTTATGTCCCCTTGGCTTTGGAGCTCTGGAAGTCTGGGTCTTTGGAGTATGATCGACTTTACCAGCCTTATGCGGGTCGCGGTAATTGGGAGATTTAGTTTCCCATAAGATTGATCGGTGATAGGAAGTTCCCCAGGTGGTTGGGTGAACCTATCTCGCAAACTAAACTAGAATCTGAAACCTCGAAGGTCGAAGCTACAAAGGACCCAGAACCATATATCGTGGGATCCTTCATATCCTCTCCCAACCGTTAATATATCAAGGACGTGTGGTGCTAGCCCCTTTAAGTCAGATATTGGATGCTTCGGGAGGTAAGAGGCGTTTCCATAGCAATACTTCCAAATGTTGAATCCCAGAGGTAACCAGAGCCGTAGATCTATAAGTCTATGTGACTGGATCTCAACCGTGAGATCTGAGGAATGTAGAAGCCTGTCAGTCTGAGGTAACGAGGTACAATGATGTCGACTAGGGTGACGTGGACCCCATCTTGAAGTGCCACGTGTCACCCAAATTCGTGTGTATCATGTACCATATAGTCCCATTGGAATGTAACACGTTTCATCCTGACCCCTCCTATGTGTCAATTCCTAATATGTGTCCTCCTAGCTAGCGTGGATGGTGAACTTACCGTGACTCCAGGAGTTCGAGACTTAGGACTCCAAAGGATAGGGGATGTAGTATACTAGAGATACCAAATAGTCTGAAGGTCGGAGCCACATGGTGAGCTCATGGGACTTAGGAAGTTCGGAACTCTGGGTGGTCTCGTGCGTAGATAGTGAAGAGGCATGAAGCATCAGAGCATCGAAACATCAATTTTCTCCACAACAGACATAAGAGATAGAGAGTAAGTCTAGTCCTAGGATCGGGCTGTGGATGGTCTTCCACTGTGGAGGAAGGAACTTGGAAATAATACTTTTAAGGTGGATCCACGTGGATGCCACATGGCCCTCAACCAATGAACGCCCGAAGAACATCAGAAAGATATATTCATCGGTTCTAAGCTTGAGTTTGAGCAGGGAGGACGTGGTTATAAAACTCTGGATGAGAAGAGTGTGGTAGAAACCTGAATGAAGGATTTGATCATTTAAGGAGAACGCAATTTTGATGCCCCATCCCTAGGAAAGTCACTCAGGGGTTGGGTGTGTTACAAGAAAGCAGGGGTTCAGGGGTGAAGCCCCTGAAGGAAAAATTTCCTTGTAAATTTATATTGTAATTTAATAGTAAATCTAGACCATTCATTATAAGGTCGTAGATTTGACAGTAGAAGTTATGTTAGGGTTTTTTTCCCTAGAAGGAAACCCTCTTTTATGAGGGAAATGTATTACGACTATGTATTATGGCGAATATTATATTATGAGTGAGGAGACTGTGAGAGAAAGATGAGGAAGTTACAATGGGTGTGTTGTAGGTTGTATCCCTTCATTTGTTGGATAATAATAAAGGAAGGACCTGACAATTTCTCTAGTGGACATAGCCCACACTGGGTGAACCAAGTATATATGTGTCTCTATTGTATTGTGTATCTTATGTGTTATATTTCCGCATTTTTTTTTTATTGCTCTGCGATCTTTTTTTCTAACAACTACTATCAGAGCGAAAGGCAACTTGTAGGAAAAGAGGGTTCATGGTTCGAGTGGGAGCAATGATGTAAGATGGAAATTTTATGGTCGATAAATTTAATGGCCAAAAATACTAGTTATGGAAGATTCAAATGGAAGATTATTTCTATCAGAAGGATCTATTCCTACCATTGGGTGGAATAACAAAGAATATAATAGCCATGAAGGATGAAGAATGGGAGGTTCTTGACAGAAAGGTACTAGGAACAATACGGTTGAACCTGGAAACATCGATGGCTTTCAATATTTCGAAAGAAAAGACAATGAAGGAGATGATGGATGCATTGGCTAAACTGTATGAAAAAACATTGGCCTCCAATAAGGTATTTATAATGAAGAGATTATTTAATATGAAGATGTTAGAAGGTGGGTCTGTTGTAGATCATTTAAATGAATTTAATATGGTTACTAATCATCTAAGTTCTGTAAAAGTAGACTTTGATGATGAAGTTCGGGATCTTCTAATCTTGTGCTCATTGCCAGAAAGTTGCAATGGCTTGGTCATGGTTGTAAGTAACTCGGTCTCTGGTTCAAACACTTTAAAATTTTATGATGTTGTTGGTGTTATCCTTAGCGAGGAAATGCAACGGAAAAGCACAGGTGAGACACCAAGTAATGCTTTAAACATGGAGAACATGGGAAGACAAAAGGATAGAGGAAAGGGCTCAGGGAACCACGAGAATTCTAGGAAAGGCAGATCCAAATCCAGACTGGGAAAGATATATTGTTGGAATTGTGGGAAGAAAGGACATCTAAAGAAAGATTGCAGAGTTCCAAAAAAACAAAGAGATGGACAACAGAAGAAAAATCAGGAAGCAACTGTAACAGGTGATGTGTTACAAGATGCTTTGATTCTTTCTGTAGATAATATTTATGAGTCTTGGGTAGTAGATTTAGGGGCTTCATTTCATGCCACACCCCATAGGAAACATTTTCTAGATTATGTTCAAGGTTATTTTGGACAGGTCAATTTGGGTGATGATGCACCATGAAAAATCATTGGAATGGGAAAGGTAAATATAAACTAATGGAATGGAAACCAATGGTTTTTAAAAGAGGTAAGATATGTTCCATATCTAAGGAAAAATCTAATTTCAACAAGGTAGTTGGAAAGTGAAGGTTGTATATCCATATTTACAGATAAGGTGTGGAAGGTCACCAAAGGATCACTAGTGATAGCAAAAGGAGAGAAGGTAGGAACATTGTATTTGTGTACTAGTAATATTGACTCTTCTATCTCTTTAGCTTCTACAGGAGTGGATACAACAATGTGGCATTATAGGCTTGGACACATGAGTGAGAAGGGGATGAAGATACTTCACAAAATAAATTTGTTATGAGATCTTAAAAAAATTGATTTGGATTTATGTGAGAATTGTGTTTATGGAAAACATAAGAGAGTCATATTTCTCATAGCTGGAAAAGAAAAGAAGAGTGAAAGGTTAGATCTTTTGCATACATATGTTTTAGGACCAGCTCATGTATCATCTCTTGGTGGCTCTCATTATTATGTTACTTTTATTGATGATGCAACTAGAAAATCTTGGGTTTATTGCATTCGAAAAAAATACGATGTTTTTGATACTTTAAGAAATGGAAATCTTTGGTTGAGAGTGAGAGAGGAAAAAGGTTGAAGTGTCTTGAATCAGAAAATGGAGGTAAATATTGTAGCAAGGAGTTTGATGATTATTTTTCATACCATGGGATTCGTAGAGAGAAGACAGTTCCAGGAAAACCACAAGAAAATGGTGTGTTAGAAAGGATGAATGGGACAATCATGGAGCATGCAAGGAGTATGATATTACATGTTGGTATGCCCTTACAGTTCTGGGAAGATGATGTAGATACTGTTATTTACTTAATAAACATAGGACATTCAATCTCTTTAGATGGTGGAATTCCAGAGGAGCCATGGACATAAAAAGGTAAACTATTATTTTTTGAAGACTTTCGGTTGTGAATGTTATACCCCAAGGATGAGCTCCAGTTGTAATTATGAATGTAACATGTTTTGTAGGTTGGTGAGCCAAGTTTTTATAAGTTGGTAGGATTATGTGTTGATTAGGCCGGGAGCCTATATGTTAAAGGGAAGGAGCATGTTTTGTACATGTAAATATTCATATTATTAATATAACAACATCGTTTCATGTAGATGGACAACGAAGAAAGAGTATGCAGGACTAAACTCCACTAAGTTGGACAAGGGCAGAGGCTAAGAGATTGAGGAAAAAGGGATAAGCTTAAGAGCCTAAAAGAATAATATATAATTTTTATTCTAAAATTTGTAAAGAGGATATTAATTTATCCTAAGTTCCTTTAGGGAGAGGAATGAGTTCCAAGTGGGGAGGAACGTGATCCAGGAGAGCCAAGTGTCATCCAATATGCATGCAGATTTATGGAGAGATTATCACCATTCTCAGGGGGGTGACTATTCTCACCATTCAGGGGGGCGGGGTGGGAGGATTCTTGCCATTCTGACCATGATGGACCTCTGTTACCCGGACTGAGGGATGCACTAAAAAAAACACAGTGATCCAGTCCGCCATTATTGAATTCAAAGACACTCAAACCCCTGCAACAAAATCCAAGTTGATACCCTCACAACACCTATACCTTGGGGGTTGCCTCTATTTTGTCTTGTATGTACCGTTTCCCATGTCCAGTTTTTGTTGCTGCCATCACCATGCCCATGTGTTGAGGAGCGGGAGTGAAGAAGCAGGTTGTAATGCCTTTGTGCAACTCTCTCCAGGTGAGAGAGTGTGTTGAGGAACTGAGTTCTCCTGGAGGGAGTCCAGTAGTAGCTACATAGCTAAGAGAATTCCTAATCTGGCCTTTTGTTGAAGCCCCGGAAAGGGAGGTATAGCCATTGATGGACTATGTGACATTGAAGGTGTGCACTCCTGGGTGGGACAGGCATCTGGGGAATGAGATTCTGTGAGTTGTGGACGTAAGTGGCTCCTTGGAGGAAAGCCTTCATGTTGTACTGTGCAACTTCCTATTGTCCCTGCCTAGCCTAGGTATCCCTTGCCTAGTGGATTTCAGTCCCAGCTCGAGGGTGACCCTTCTTAGAGTGAGGAGCAGTGTGGTCTACAACTAGCAGGTTCATGGAACGTATGCACGCAGTTGGTGTACTTCAATTAAGATATAAATATCTTTTTTGTACTTAATAGTTAAATGATGTAGTTTAGTGCATGTTTGTAATTCTTGTAATGTTATCTTGTGTTTCATTGCATGTATGTTTCATGTATCTCTATTTATTGCTGTTAAGTTTGTATGTGAAAATCTCCGCAAAAGATGTTTACTCATTGACGATGCTCATCCTGTTGGTGGCTAGGAACGTTTCAGAATGGTATCAGAGTGTTTTATAGAGTATCATGGCCCGACTTAGGTGGTCAGGGATGTTACATAATGGTATCAGAACCATGGTTTCAACACTAATTCTGGATGGGCCATGTTAGTGGAAGTTGAAGTGAAGGTTTCAGAGTGAATTTTTGTCGAGAGGGACAAAATTCGAAGTTTAGAGCATTCCTGAGTGTCGGGAAGGCACTGTGTGAGCACTTGGACTGTGTTCAGAAGCTCAGGAAGTATAGCGGTTCAAGAAAACCTACAGAGAAAGGATACCACTGCAACCGTGGTATTGGGCCACAGAGTTTATAATTTGGACTATAGGATCTATTCAGGAGAAGGAAGATCCTTCACAACTGTCAAATCTGGGAAAAGGAGCATGGTGGTTAAGCACCAAAGTCCTTCAAGACTTCATTGTTCTAGTTGTTTGAAGTTACTTGTTGTAAAAGGGGAGAAAAAGCAGTGAAGATCTGAAGTCTCAGAGGGGGTCTACGTCGTAGATCTAGGGAAAAGTGCTTGACCGTTGGATCGGCCATGTTATCGCACAGTTTGTAGCTAGGTCAAATGGCTAGAGAATTGAGGCCAAACTGGCGTAACAGGAACGTTCCCCACCTAATGTCACCTCAATGGGGAGGTTATTTATGTTTAGGGAGGTTAACCCAGGGGAGACGTCCCCTACAACCTGGGGTTTTGAAGAGGCTAAGGTATAAATTCAAGGTTAAAGTTTCCTCCTCACAGGTTACCACCAAGATCATAAGGTCCGGCTAATCGGCCAATAAAGAAGTGTATGCCCAAAGAGAACACCTGCCCAAAACAAGACAACAATAAAGAATATATGCAAGCTATATTTCAGTGGGTTAGTACTTCATATGACTATCCGATATCAATTAATAAGCAATGTGAAACAATAGATATCAATGAGGTCAACATCTTATCAATCAGCTATGAAAAAACATCAATTCATCAATAACTATCAAGATGATTAAGCTAACAATGTATCCAACCAACACTTTACTCAATAAATGCTTCAAATCATCATTTAATTGCTTATACTCAACACTTGTTGCGTCAAGATGAGATAACCAACTGTGATGTCATCCCTAATTAGGTTAGTTTGTTAGTTAGGGTTTCAAAATTTAGAGTTTTGAGAGTGGTTTTGTACACTAAGACTTCAACGTTGGAGGTTAGAGATCAGTGCCTTAGGGTATATGGAGTCAAACAAGATAAGGGCACAAGGTTTTGAAAGGATGAGGACTTAAAGACTAGAGGGAAGGGTTCTAAAGTGTTGCAAAGGCAGGGCCCTAGAATCAAAACCCTAGGGGAAAGAGGCTCACTCCGGTGTTTCTTAAGCAAGGCCTCGTGCTCTT
>JZKD02S1828674.1:18171-45101 GCA_000966675.3 Picea glauca
AACCAAAGGTCACTGCCCTGGTGTGGTAACCAGATAATGGCAATGTCATACTGCTAGGTACCCATGAACATAATGGGTTGGCTCGTGATGAGACCCCCCATCCTCTTGGCTAGGTATTGTTTTGTCATTTTCTTCGGGTCCCTCTTGTTTCTTATTGAGAGGCTTTTTATTGCCTTTCGAGGATCCCTGGGCGAGGCATCTCTAGGTTTTATTTTTTTTATGTATTTTATCTCTTACCAGCTTATTTTACCTCTTGGGCCTTTAGCCCCTTCTTCCCACGAGATAAGGTGTAACCCCACAAACAGGTCATCCTAATGTCCGGACTAGGGGAATGGATAGATGAGTGGGAGACAAGATGTAAGAATGATGATATGATGGGAGCGGACGATGCCTCTTCAAAATCCCCCTTGGTGGCTAACCAAAACCTATGGGTACAAGCTTGCTAGGGTACCCCGTCAATCCCCCCAACCATGGTCAAGTGGGTTAATGTAATATCCAAGCAGTCATCAAAAATGAAAGACATTTGATGCATATATATGAAGGTTAGAATGATCAAATATGACACATACCATGATACCTGGACCAATTACCTGATGGAGCAAGAGTCTTCTCTGATACAAGTCCAAGCAGAAGGTGATGGATGTTGTTGTTGCTGAGAGGACAAGTCTGATGAAGAAGAAGAAAGATGGGCCCTCCAAGGCCATGCTCAGGTCAATCCTGCTCTCGAAACTCCATGTCTAGGACCTGTGGGCCTCAAGACATGATCTCCTAGTTATCCCTAGAAATCGGGGATAACATGCCAAAGACAGATTAGAGTCGTTATATCGAGTCAAGAGCAAGAGGTAAGGTGGAACAACGATCAACAAATATCAACCATTAGATCTGGGCGCAAGTGATTGTGAGTTGTAGATCTCACAACAGTTCGAAAGTTCGACACTTCGAGAGAAATGGAGTGTGCTAGAGTGAAAACTCCCGAAGTCCCAAAGTCCCGAGTTAATCCGGACCGTTCATCAAAAGGAGACACATGTCCCTATATTGGCTTGTTCGTGAATTCAACATTCAAAAGAAATGGAGTGTGCTAGAGTGAAAAATCCCGAAGTCCCAAAGTCTAGAGTTAATCTGGACCATTCATCAAAAGGGGACACATGTCAGCAGATTGGCTTGTTCAGGAATTCGGCATTTGGGAGAAACAAAGTGTGACAGAGTGGAAACTCCCGAAGTCCCGAAGTCCGGAGTTAATCCAGACCATTCATCAAAAGGGATACATGTCGGCATATCATCTTGTTCAGGAATTCAACATTCAGGAGAAACAAAGTGTGATAGAGTGAAAACTTCCGAAGTCCCGAAGTCCAGAGTTAATTTGGACCTTTCATCAAAAGGGACACATGTCGGCATATTAGCTTGTTCAGGAATTCGGCATTCTGGAGAATCAAAGTGTGATAGAGTGAAAACTCTCAAAGTCTTGAAGTCCTGAACTCTGGAGTTAATCTGAATTGTTCATCAAAAGGGACACGTGTCGGTAGATTAGCTTGTTCGGGAATTCGACATTCGAGAGGAACAAAGTGTGATAGAGGGAAAACTCTCGAAGTCCAGAGTTCATCTGGTTCATTCATAAGAGGAGATGTGTGTCATGAGATCACCTTTTTCGGGAGTTCGACGTTCGGGAAAATTGGAGTGTGCTAGTGTGAAATCTTCTGAAGCTCGAAGTCTCGAAGTGACGTGGCTTGCTGACGTCACTTGAAATTACGTGGAAACATGGAATGTGTGCCACGTGTTAGGGAGTTAAGAACCTATCAAGAATGGTTATGCCAGTTAGAACATGACGCATGTCACCCATTTCATTGGGCCACGTGTCTGCTTCTAGTGATTTTCCACGTGGCACTCCTCTCAAGCATGGGTAGTGGTGCCCCTAATGGTTAAATAAAGTAGTTAAAACCTTGGTGAAAAATTTAACTAGGAACATTTCAAAATGGTATCAGAGTGTTTTCTAGAGTATCATGGCTCAAATTAGGTGGTAGGGGATGTTACAGAATGGTATCAGAACCATGGTTTCAACACTAATCCTGGATGGGCCATGTTAGTGGATGTTGAAGTGAAGGTTTCAGAGTGAATTGTTGTTGAGAGGGATAAAATTCGAAGTTTAGAGCATTCTTGAGTGTTGGGAAGGCACCGTGTGAGCACTTGGACTGTGTTCATAAGCTCAAGAAGTATAGCGGTTCAAGAAAACCTACAGAGTAAGGATACCACCGCAACCGTGGTATTGGGCCACAGAGTTTATAATTTGGACCGTAGGATCTGCTCGGGAGAAGGAAGATCCTTCACAACCGTCAGATCTGGGAAAAGGAGCAAGGTGGTTAAGCATCGAAGTCCTTCAAGACTTCATCGCTCCGGTTGTTTGAAGTTACTTGCTGTAAAAGGGGAGAAAAAGTGGTGAATCTCCAAAGTCTCATAGGGGATCTACGTCGTAGATCTAGGGAAAAGTGCTTGACCGTTGGATCGGCCAAAGATAGATTAGATTCATTATATCGAGTCAAGAGAAAGAGGTAAGGTGCAACAATGATGAACAAATCTCAACCATCAAATCTGGGTGCAAGTGATTGTGAGCTGTAGATCTCACAAAAGTTTGGAAGTTCGACACTTAGGGAGAAATGGAGTGTGCTAGAGTGAAAACTCTTGAAGTCTAGAGTTAATCCAGACCGTTCATCAAAAGGGGACACATGGTGGTATATTGGCTTGTTCGAGAATTTGACATTCGGGAGAAATGGAGTGTGCTAGACTGAAAACTCCTGAAGTCCCAAAGTCCAGACTTAAACCGGACCATTCATCAAAAGGGGACACGTTTTGGCAAATTGGCTTGTTCAGGAATTCAGCATTTGGGAGAAACAAAGTGTGGCAGAGTGAAAACTCCCGAAGTCCGGAGTTAATCTGGACTGTTCATCAAAAGGAATACATGTCGGCATATTATCTTGTTCAGGAATTTAGCATTTGGGAGAAACAAAGTGTGATAGAGTGAAAACTCTCGAAGTCCCAAAATCTAGAGTTTATTTGGACCATTCATCAAAAGGGATACATGTCAGCAGAGTAGCTTGTTCGGGAATTTGGCATTCGGGAGAAACAAAGTGTGATAGAGTGAAAACTCTGAAAGTCCTGAAGTCCCGAACTCTGGAGTTAATCTGAACCATTCATCAAAAGGGACACGTGTCGGCAGATTAGCTTGTTCAGGAATTCGACATTCGAGAGGAACAAAATGTGATAGAGGGAAAACTCTCGAAGTCTAGAGTTCACCTGGACCGTTCATAAGAGGAGACGTGTGTCATAAGATCACATTTTTCGGGAGTTCGATGTTCGGGAGAAATGGAGTGTGCTAGTGTGAAATCTTCCGAAGCCCAAAGTCCCGAAGTGACGTGGCTTGCTGACGTCACATTAAATTACGTGGACACATGGAATGTGTGCCACGTGTTAGGGATTTAAGAACCTGTCAAGAATGGTTATGCCAGTTAGAACATGACATGTGTCACCCATTTCATTGGGCCATGTGTCTGCTTCTAGTGATTCACCACGTGGCACTCCTATTGAGCATGGGTAGTGGGGCCCCTGATGGTTAAATAAAGTAGTTAAAACCTTGGCAAAAAATTTAACTAGAACGGGCCCACGATAACTTTCCCCCAATAGACGTGTGGCACCAGATTGTGAATTCCAAAGACTTGGTACTCTGGAGGAAAGGTGTTACAATTAACATTGAGTAGAGAACTCCTGAAGGCCAGAGTTAATCTCAACCATTGGTCACAGGTGACGCATGGTGTCAGATCCCAAGGTATGGAGACTTGACACTCCAAAAGAAATGGTTCAAGAGGGAGTAGGAGGAATAAATCCTCGAACTCCCATAGCGTTGAAGTGACGTAACGTGATGAAGTCACCGGGGGTGATGTGGAAGTATTCGTAGATTCACGGTTCAGAATTTTTTGGGTGCACAAATGTGAAATCCTCTGAAGTCCTGGAACCCTGAAGCTCCTAAGTCCTAGATCCAGGAAGTATCTAAGCAGGGGATATGACATGGAGTGATGATGTCACCTAGGTGACGTGGATCTCCCCTAGGGATGCCATGTTTTATATGAATTTGTACTTGGCAATAGCTGCAACAGTCTGAAGACTTGACACTCTAGAAGGATTGAGAGTATGGACAACCCAAAACTCTCGAAGCCTAGAGTTTCGTAGTAAATATCATTCCTTGGATGTTGGAGAGCCGAGGACCATTTATCCACCCCACTTCGCGATTTCTCCAATGTGTCACTCCATGAGATTTGTTGTGATATGAAAAAAGTGGAAACCTATGAAGCTCCAAAGCCTCAAAGTTTCAAGGCTTCGGATAAGCACCCAACTATCAGCACTTGGTCATAGTCGTGGTCACATGCGAATTAAGGGCCGAAGGAAAAGGGGATAGCGCCCAAAAGTGAATTGTAGAATAGAACATGGCTCGTATATAGAGTCATGGGGATTCTTGATCCACCAAAGACCCACAAAAAATGGAGTCTGTTATTCTTTTGTTGAATCAAATTGTTTCAGTTATTCTGGAAAAATTAATAAGGACTGATAGCCTGACAAAATTCAGTTGACTGCACATTTTGCAGAATTAGCAATTGTCAGAACCAGACCGAATTGTCACATAGTGTAGAGAAATGGAAGAGGCTCAGGATGCTTATATTAAAGAGGATGAAGTTAGAGGAATGGATGTCCATTTGGGAGTTGAAGGAACAAAATCCAATGGGCATGGAGAATAAATGGATAAAGACATGGGCTTGATGAAAATCATTAAAAATTTGCAAAAAGATGTCCAAATTCACCACGCAGATAACGAAAGGCTTAATAAATCCAAGTGGTAACAGAAAGACTTCAATATGAATTTGATGAGGAGCCTGGAAATAATTGAAAAGAAGTTGGATAAGGAAAGTGGATCCAGTAAATCAGGGAGCGACAGGTCCCCTGATGAGGAAGGAAGAGAAAGAAGTGGTAACAGACATCACCAGCACTCCCAAAGGCATTCCAAAAGGAGGCCACATAGCATTTCAAGTCCATCTCCTACCCAAAAGAATAGGATATCTGAAGTGGATGAACTAAAGGGTGAAATGAATAGTATCAAACCTCCTATTTTTGATGGAGAGAATCATAAAGATGAAGAGGTTGAGACATGGATACTTAGCATGAGGAAATATTTCCAATTGCATAATTATTCCTCTCATGTAGAAGGAAGAATCACAATCTATCAGATGAAGGAAAGGCATCAATGAGGTGGGATCATCTTGTGCAAGTGCAACACATCAGAGAGAAGGATGTCACATGGAGGGAATTCAAGAAACATTTTGAAAAGAAGTACTTAACCAAGAGATATTATGACAAAAAGATGAAAGAGTTATTTGAACTTAAATTGGGTAGCATGACTATAGATGAATATGAAAAGATATTTCTAGAGTTTTTGAAGTATGTCCCTTTCATTAAGGATGAGACAGTCAAGATCCATAGATATATGAGTGGGTTGCCATCTTTTATCAATGACAAAATCCACTGTGATGATCCTAAAACTATGGAAGAAACCATAAGGAAGGAAAAGTGTTTATATAATCAACATAAAGGAAATCCTACTCTCCAAAGAGCTTGGGAAGACAAGAGGAAGTTTAAGAGGGAGCAGAGGCAGAAGGGGAACAAGCCACCATTTTTCAGAAATAGTCCTTAAGGACAGCTGGTTTTGAGGGAGCTCAGGATGGCTGAAGTAGGTGGGAAAAGGCCAAGGAAGACACCTATGAAATGTTGGGGTTGTAATGGATATCATAAGTATAGATATTTCCCTCACAGAAAGGAAAAGGTGAGAGTTGTTCACAATGTTCAGTAAGAAGAAAAAGTGGAACACATGGGAAGAAGAGTACCAAGGATCTATGCAGCTCTGCACAACAAGGAAGATGAGTTTCAATCACACAGGATTGAGTCGAAGGTATGATCAATAACCATGCCTTCATTATTTTAATTGATTCGGGGGCTAGTCATAGCTATATAGATCCTAGGGTAGTTGAAATATTTCAATTACCGAGATGCAATCATGGGAAATCTTGGCTGGTGCAGTTGGCTACAGGAGCCAAGAGAAAGGTTGTTGATTCAATTAAATCATGTCCATTGGGCATGAATGGACTGAGTACCAAGGAAGATTTGAACATCTTGCCTTTGGGATCATATGATTGCCTAATTGGTATGGATTGGTTGTACCAACACCATGCCATTTTAGATTATCATAACAAGGCATTCACCTACCTAGATGAGGAAGGAAATCAAAGAGCATTCCAAGGAATCCCAAAGCAGTTACTATCCAGGAAATCTCAGCAATGCAGCTGAAGAAGTGTTACAGGAAGGCTTGCCAAATATTTTCAACCCATATGGATGAAGCACATAAGGATAAGGTTCCAAAATTGGAGGATCATGCAGTCTTGAAATATTTTGAAGATGTGTTCAAAGAGATACCAGGGCCACCTTCAAAGAGAGATATTGATTTCTCTATAAATTTGATGCTTGGGGCAACTCCAGTATCAAAGACTCCCTACAGGATGAACACACCATAACTGAAAGAACTGCAAATTCAGCTTGAATAACTTTTAAAGAACGGGTACATATGCCCAAGTGTGTCACCTTGGGGTGCCCCAGTGTTATTTGTGAAGAAGAAAGATGGGACTCTGATATTTTGCATTGACTTTAGGTAGTTAAATAAAGTAACTATAAAGAACAAGTATCCTCTACCAAGGATCGATGATCTCTTCGATCAGTTGAAGGATGCAAGGATATTCTCAAAGATAGATCTCATTTCAAGATGCCATCAAGTAAGGATTAAAGAGGAAGACATCAGAAAGGCCTCCTTCAAGACAAGGTATGGTCATTATGAGTTCACAGTGGTGTCATTTCGGTTATCAAATGCACCAGCTATTTTCATGTGCTTAATGAATGGTGTTTTCCAAGAATATTTAGACAAGTTTGTCATTGTATTTTTGGATGACATCCTTGTATATTCAAAGACAAAAGAAGAGCATGAGCACCACTTGAGGATGGTGTTACAGGTTCTAAGAGAGCACCAGTTGTTTGCTAAATTGAGCAAGTGCTCATTTTTCCAAAATCGAATCCATTGTTTGGGACATATAATATCCGAAGAGGGAATAACAGTAGACCCTGAAAAGATTGAATTTGTTAAAGGGTGGGAAGAACCTAAGAATGTGATAGAAGTCAGATCCTCCATGGGTCTAGATGGCTACTACAGGAGATTCATTGCAGGATTTTCGAGGATTGCTCACCCAATCACTTCCTTGCAAAGAAAAGGGGTAAAGTTTCAATGGACAAGAGAATGTGAAAAGATCTTCCAACAATTGAAGCAGCTATTAACCAGTGCTCCAATTCTGAGGATTGCAGATCCGAATGAAGAGTTTGTGGTTTTCATAGATGCATGCAAATAAGGGCATGGTGGATTCCTCAGCCATAATGGGTTTTTGATATGTTTTGAATCTAGGAAATTGAAAGAGCATGAAAGGCTCTACGCCACTCACGATTTGGAGTTGGCATCCATAGTACACGCCTTAAAGAAATGGAGACACTACCTCATGGGAAAGAGGTTTGGGATGAGAACATACCATAATGGTCTGAAATATTTGTTTGATCAACCTACTTTAAATTCCAGGAAGAGAAAATGGTTGGGATTCCTCTGTGAGTATGATTTTGATATCAAGCACATCAAAGGAAAGGAGAACAAAGTGGTTTATGCACTCAGCAGGAGAGTGCATGAACTACATACTACAGCCATCAGCATGTATCAAACCGATATTAAAGACATAATTTTGGAAGTTGCAAAAGCATATACGTAGTACATGGAAATGGTAACAAAATTACAACAAGGTAAGATGCTATAGAAAATAGAAGATTATAGATTGGGAGTTGATGGAATACTACTGTACAGGGAAAAAATTTATGTACCCAGTTCTCATGAATTAAGGAGTATGATCTTGAAAGAGATGCATAATGTGCCTTATGTTGGGCACCCTGGATATCAAAAAATAGTGGTAGTAGTCAAGAGACATTGCTATTGGCCAAACATGAAGAAAGAAATTGCAGAATACATCACCAAATGTCTGGAGTGTCAAAGGGTTAAAGTTGAGCATAGACACCCAACTGGGTTGCTACAACCATTACCTATCCCTGAGTGGAAGTGGGAAGTGGTGACAATGGATTTCATCACAGGATTACCCAGAACAAACAAGAAACATGATTCCATCATGGTGGTGGTGGATAAGCTTACGAAAGTTGCCCATTTTATTCCATTCAAGAATGCTCACACGACATCTAATGTTGTTGATATTTATATGAGGGAATTATCATGATTGCACGATATTCCAAAGACAATTGTGTCTGACAGAGACCCAAAATTTACCTTGAATTTTTGGAGAGGATTATTCAAAGGGATCAAAACGAGCCTGAACTTTAGCACATCTTATCATCCTAAGTCAGATGGACAAATAGAAAGAGTAAATCAAGTGATAGAAAATATGTTAAGAATGTATGTGATGGAAAAACCATCCAGATGGGAAGACTACCTACACTTAGTAGAGTTTTCTTACAACAATGGGTGCCAAGCATCACTGAAGATGAGCCCATTTGAGGCACTTTATGGCAGAAATTCCAACACACCAATATGTTGGGACAACCCAGCTGATAGAGAAATAATTGGGCCAGAGTTGCTCAGGGAAATAGAAGAGAAAGTGTTAAAGATTAAGTAGAATTTGAAGGCTTCCCAAGATAGGAAGAAAATCTATTCTGACAAAGGTAGAACCCACATGAATTTTAAAGTGGGTGATCATGTTTTATTGAAGGTGAAAACCAACAGAAGTTCCTTGAAGCTCGGAAACTATTCCAAGTTGGCAGCTAGATATTGTGGACCATTTGAAATTCTAGAAAAGATTGGACCAGTAGATTATATGCTTGATTTTCTTGCATGCATGACTATTCACAATGTATTTCATGTCTCATTGCTCAAAAAATATATACCTGGTGCTAATCATGTGATTGATTGAAATGTGATTCAAGTGGAGCAAGAAGGCGCTTTACAAGTGCATCCGGTGCGCATATTGGACAGGAAAAGCAAGCAGCTCCGGAATCGAGCAATAAAGGTTATAAATGTCCAATGGACCTGGTACAATCCTGAGGATGCAACAAGAGAGCACGAAGATTCTATGTGAGAAGAATACCCGCATCTTTTTGAAGATTTTGGAAATCTTGTTGATGTTGTGTAATTAATTTGCACTGAGGACAGTGCAAAAATAAAGGGGAGGGGATTGTAATACCCCAAGGATGAGTCCTGGTTGTAACTATGAATCTAACATGTTTTGTAGGCTGCTGAGCCAAGTATTTACAAGTTGGTAGGCTTATGTGTTGATTAGGCTAGGAGCCTAGATGTTAAAGTCTAAGAGCCTATTTTGTACATGTAAATATTCATATTATTAATATAACAACATTGTTCAGTGTAGACTGACCATGAAGAAAGAGTATGGGGGACTGAACTCCACAAGGTTTGGAAAGGGAGGATGTTAAGAGATTGAGGAAAAATGGCTAATCTTAAGAGCCTAAAAGAATAATATATAATTATTATTCTAAAAGTTGTAAAGAGGATATTAATTTATCCTAAGTTCCTTTAGGGAGAGGAACGAGTTCCAAGTGGGGAGGAACATGTTCCTGTAGAGACAAGTGTCATCCAAGACGCATGCAGATTTATGGGGGTATTCTCACCATTCTCAGGGGATTCACCATTCTCACCATTCAAAGTGGGGGGGGAGGGGGATTCACGCCATCCGGACCATGTTGGACCTCTGTTACCTGGATTGAGGGATGCACTAAGTAAGAAGGCAGTGATCCAAACTGCCATTGTTGAATTCCAAGAAACCCGAACCCCTGAAAAAAAACCCAAGTTGATACCCTCGCTACACCTGTACCCTAGGGGTTTCCTGTTTTTTTCCCTATCTGTATCGTTTCCCACGTCCATTGTTTTTTGCTTCCATCACCATGCCCATGTGTTGAGGAGTGAAAGTGAAGAAGTAGGTTGTCAGTCCTGTGTGCAACTCTCTCCAGGTGAGAGAGTGTGTTGAGGAAGTGATTTCTCATCGAGGGAGTCTACTAGCAACTACAGAGCTCAGATAATTCTTGATCCAACCTGTTGTTGAAGCCCTAGAAAGGGAGGTGTAGTAGTCAATGGACTATTTGACAGTAAAGGTGTACACTCCTGGGGTGGTACAAGCATGTGGGGAATGAGAGTCTGTGAGTTGTGGGCGTAAGTGGCTTTTTGAAGGAAATCCTTCATGTTGTATTATGCAACTTTCTGTTGTCCCTGCCTAGCCTAGGAAACCCTTGCCCGGTAGAGTTTAGTCCCATATCAGGGGTGACCCTTCCTAGAGTGAGGAGTAGTGTGGTCTACGGTTCAGAGGTTCGTGGAAGGTCTGGACGTAGTTGGTGTACTTCAATTAAGAGATAAGTATTTTCTATACTTAATGGTTAAATGATGTAGTTTAGTGCATGTCTGTAATTCTTGTAATGTTATCTTGTGTTTCGCTGCATGTTTGTTTCATGTATCTCTATTTATTTTTGTTAAGTTTATATGTGACTATTTCTGCAAAAGATGTTTACTCAGTGACGATGCCCGGCCTATTGGTGGCTGGGAACATTTCAGAATGGTATCAGAGCATTTTCTAGAGTAGCATGGCCTGGCTTGGGTGGTCGATGATGTTATAGTGAAGCATTTGTCCATATTGATAAATAAAATAGAACAAAGCTTGAGGAAAAATCCAAGAAGTGTACCTTTATTGGATACAGTTTTAATGATTTTGGTTATCGCTTATGGGATTATGAAAATCACAAAATCATTAGGAGTAGAGATTTCATATTCGATGAGAAGGTCATGTACAAAGATCGGGTGCAGGGAAAGATACAACGAAAAGAAAAACCAGAATACACAATGCTTGATGAGATCACTGAAAAAGAAATTCCAAAGGTACCAGAAAATCAAAATGTACAACAACAGGAGCAATAGGCACCTCAAACTCTTGCAAGTGATGTTAGAAGATCTACCAAGTTAAGTAGACCCCCTGAATGGTACTCTCCTTCATTGTATTATTTATTGTTGACTGATTCTGGTGAACCAGAATGTTATGAAGAGGTAATGCAAGTAGACACCAAAAAGAAGTGGTTGCAAGGAATGAAAGAGTAAATGGATTCCCTAGTAAATAACCAAACTTGGGATTTGGTTCATTTTCCTGCAGGAAAAAGAGCATTACAGAATAAATGGGTTTACAAGTTGAACGAAGAAGATGGAGGAAAAAAACGGTACAAGGATAGGCTTGTTGTAAAGGGATTTGCACAAAAGGAAGGTATATATTTTGATGAAATATTTTCTCTTGTTAAAATGACTTCAATTAGGACTATTTTAGGTCTTTTGGCAGTAGAAGATTTGCATCTTGAACAGTTAGATGTAAAAACAACTTTTCTCCATGGGGATTTAGAGGAAGATATTTATATGCAACAACCATACGGGTGTGAGGTCAAAGGGAAGGAGAATTTGGTATGCAGGTTGAAGAAGAGCTTGTATGGATTGAAGAAAGCTCCAAGGTAGTGGTATTTGAAGTTTGACAGGTTTATGACAAAATAAGGTTATAGTAGATGTCATTTTGATCACTGTGTTTATTTTAAAAGGCTAGAAAATGGAAACTATATTATCTTGTTATTGTATGTAGATGACATGCTTGTTGCAGAGTCTAATATGCAGGATATAAATGTGCTCAAGAAGAAATTAGCTAATTCATTTTCGATGAAGGATTTGGGTGTTGCAAAGAAAATCCTTGGTATGAGAATAACAAGAGACAGGAAAAATCACAAATTGACATCGTCTCAGGGTGAGTACATAGACAAGGTGTTGGAGAGGTTTAGAATGAAGAATGCAAAACCAGTTAGTACAAATTTGGAAAACCATTTCAAATTAACTAAGGAAATGTGTCCCAAGACACAGGAGGAGATAGAATACATGTCCAGGGTCCCTTATTCATCAACAGTTGACAGCTTGAAGTATGTGGTGGTTTGCACAAGATGAAAAATTGCACATGCAGTGGGAATTGTGATCAGGTATATGAACAAGTAAGGTAAATAACATTGGGAGAAAGTAAAGTGGATTCTCATGTATTTTAGAGGTACTTATACTCATGCATTATGTTTGGGAGGTTCAGACATTGTTCTACAGGGATATGTTGATTCAAATATGGCAGGTGATAAAGATAGCAGGAGAAGCACTAAAGGGTATGTTTTTACTATAGGTGGAACAATAGTAAGTTGGATTTCGAAACTGCAAAAGGTTATTTCACTTTCAACAACAGAGGCATAGTATGTTGCTACTACAGAAGCTAGTAAAGAGATGATTTGGTTACAGAGGTTTATGGAGGAATTGGGAAAGAAGAAAGACAATAGTAGGTTGTATTGTGATAGCAAGAGTGCCATTCATCTTCCAAAGAACTCAACCTTCTGTTGGCATGTTTTACAGGCAACATATGCTTGTCATTGATGGCAAGTACAACAACAATGATGGCTTGAGTACAGGTATAATGTGTCAGGCGGGCACCAGAAGTCTTTTGGAAAGACGCAACAGAGAAAGCACGTGAAGACCATAAGAGATAGTGCAGAGGTGCACGCAGAGTGCAGTGTATGTGTGTTTGTCATTGATGGAAAATATCACAACCAGTAGCACAACAATGATCACATGGCAAGAGCAGAAGCTAAATTCCATTTCAGGTATCAGAAAAAAAGACTCCATTTTGGAGTTCTAGATACCGGGAGTTGGAGTTGTCAAGAGTCGAGACTCTTCATCACAGAAGTCCCAAAGTGTCGAAATGCGAAACGCCAAAAATCATGAAACAGGCACATCAACCGGAGTTTCAGATACCGGGAGTTGGAGGAGTCAAGAGTCAAGACTCTTCATCACAGGAGTCCCGAAGTGCCGAAATGCAAAACACCAAAAATTCTGAAACAAGCACATCAACTAGAGTTTTGGATACCGGGAGTTGGAGGAGTCAAGAGTAGAGACTCTTCATCACAGGAGTCCCGAAGTGTCAAAATGTGAAACGCCGAAAATCCTGAAATAGGCACATCAACCGGAGTTTTGGATACCGGGAGTTGGAGGAGTCAAGAGTTGAGACTCTTCATCACAGGAGTCTCGAAGTGTCGAGATGCGAAATTGCGAAAGTGTTGTATGGATAAGTGCTTGGTCACTGTCGGTGTTCACATCGTCGAAGAGCTGTAGAGAAGAGCTCGAAGAGACAAGCACCATTTCGTAGGTTGGGACATGGAGAGTCGAGACAACTCATCACAGAATCCCCGAAATGCGAAATGCGAAATGCGTGTTCAGAATTGGCCCTTGGTCATAACCTATGGTCACATCGACGAAGGCTCAAGGGAGGAGGTAGCATGAAGCTAATCTCCATTTCGGAGATCGCAACTTGGAAATATGAGATGCCTCACCACAGGAATGTCTAAATGTCGAAATGTTGAATTGCGAAATGGAAAAATAAGCGCGAGACCCATCATTTATGATCCAACGGTGCAGGTTATTCAGGAATATGATTGAAGGGCTACTTTTTCTCTTCACTGTTAATCAATCAGTGGTGATTCAGTTGCTAATGCGGTTTTTGGAGGTTCACAGTGTAACTACTAGAAATGACTTATTGTTTCTTCCAGAGGACTCGAAGAGACTTAAGGGTGATTGTTGTCGGGCACCAAATCAGGCTATCTTTCTGCTGCATTTCCATTACCTTTTTTACCTTTTTGCACTTATTTACCTATGTTTACTATGCTAAACTTGTAAGGTAAATACCCCTGCCTTGTCTATTGGAATATTTTAGTAATGAAATAAAGTCGCGGATTTTTTCCTATTCGCAGCACTAAAACGAGTGTTTGACCGGGGCTTCTGGAGAACAGGACCAAGGCTTCATCCCATAGCAAATCCACTATTCACAACAACAACCAAGCCATAAAGAGGCCACGCAGCTGGAGTCACAGATCCCTAAACCATCTTGGGCATCTTGTTGATCTTGTCTATCTGGTACTGATGTCGTTCCAACTAATGTATATTTTTGGGGATACAGTTACCATGTTTTGGGGAAAGAGGATGTTCTCCCTCTCGATGTATAAAAGACAGTTTATTCCTGTAACTGGGGATGTCCCCATTGATATTGTAATAACCCTTTTCATATTTATAAAACACTATCTATTTTGTTGTTTTCATCTTCGTTGTGACTAACATAGCCCTGATCAGAGAGTTGGGTCGGCCCTTCTGATCAGGTGTTTCATCTTTCTGTGTGTGTTATTTATCAGTTTATGCTTGTTGTTACAGTGTTTTGATTCTTATGACTACTTTTCGGAAGTTGTAGTTAATCCAGTTTTACATCAATGCTTTAAATCTTAATCGTGATCCCTTGGCCAAGATAAATTGTGCTCTTGCCCCTGCATATACCTTGCGTGTTGCCTTGAAAGAATATGCACCCGAATTGATAAATTAATGTAGGAAAAGAGTGAATAAATCGTTCATACCTAGACACCAACATTTTGGCGTCGTTGCCGGGGAGGCTAACAAGGTGCAAGACAACGATCCAGACCAACCAGAGGGTCAATATCTCGTCCTGGGGAGAGAACAATCTTTCTCACTCTGCTTCAAGTCATGAGAGTAGGTTTTCTTTCCTCTTGTTTTTATTTTTGCTTTTCCATTTTTGCCAATCTCTTGTCCTGGGGAGGGAGGAGTCCTTTGACACCCTGCTCTAGACCCTGAGTTAGATTTACTTATTTCAAACCCTTGTGTGTTTTTTTGGGGGAAACCCTAACTTTTACCCTGGGGAGGGAGGAGTCTTTTGACACCCTACTTCAGATTTGAAAAGTATCAGATCTTTTCGTGGTGTGTGTTTGTTCCTGGTTCTTGTCCAGGGGAGGGAAGAGTCCTATGACGCCTTGCTCCAAGCCCTGAACCTTAGACTCTTGTTTTTTTTAGTTGCCTTTCTTTTCGTAAGATATTTCCTCTTGGGGAAGGAATGGTCCTTTGACACCTTACTTCAAGACTAAAGCATTGTAGGTTCATGCCAAGACCCTCCATCATACCAACACTTGTATGAATAAAGAACCGAATAACGAGGGCAGAGGGAAAGCCCCAAAGAAGGGAGGACCAGATTTGGGAAGAAAGACCTACATCCAGCAGATTATAGCAAAGGTTGAATCAGAAACATCATCTCGCGTAGCCGTGAGACCAAGGGCACGAAGAGTGAAGTCTGAGGGACAATCAGTAGATCAACAAGTGTTGTCTACAACATTCTTGGGTGATACGACACAGCAAGTCCCTCCAACAGTTGAAGAAAAATCTAGTAGCATACCAGACCAGGGAAATCTTATGTTGGTAACAGAGGGAGAAGAGGTCACAAGCAGAACCTCGACAGAGTCAGACCACTCCAGCAAGAGAGAGGAGGTTGTAACCAAGGGATCAAGCCATCGGGACGCGGGAGAAGGGATCGAAGGAGTATTTACATCACCAAGGGACCAGGGAAGTGTTGCTAAAGTGACTTGAATTCAAGGGGTAAGGAAGCCTCAACCATCTCCTACAGAGCCTAGTGAAATACCCAGTAGTTATTGGAAGATATTTATGGCTCCCACAACCTCCACTATCGAGTTTCCAATCGGAGATTTAAGAGTTGGTGTGCCCACAAAGCCTATTCCATTAGCAACCTTACCAAACTTTCATGGGCTTGTTTCAAAAGATCCCGACACATTTCTATTCAAGTTTGACATAGTGTGTCGGGGGTATGACTATACGACGGAGGCCCAAAAGTTAAAAAAAATTCCTTCTACATTAAAAGGAATGACTCTGTGATGGTTCATGGACCTTGGAGAAAGCTCTATTTCCACATGGGATGATATGCGAATAGTTTTTTTGGAAAAAATACCAGGATTACTGTAAATCCTGGAACATTAAGGAAGAACTTTTCAAGTTCGCACAAAAAGAGGACGAGAGTTTGGAAGATTGTGTGAAATGATTCAAGTACACCTTACAGAGGTCGGGTCACTCTGACCTGGATAAGGAATTTTTTAAAATTATCCTCCTCCGGTCTTTCCGTGAGGACTCGATGGAACTATTGAACATTGTGGGAAAGGGAGACATCTCTAAGGAAAGCTTCGAAGGTATCTGTGAATTATGCATTCAGTGCTCAAGGGGGCTTGCAAGAAATAAACAAGGAATTCTCTTAGTAAAAGGGTCTGGCAGAGGTGTTACGAAAGCAGAAATCAGAAACCTGCTAGACAATCTGAGGAAAGATATCCTCAGCACCCTGTCAACATAGATGGATACACTGCAAGTAAAGCAGAAGCAACTAGAATTGGACAGGACTATGGCGATATTCTGCCCGACGTGTAGAAAGAAGCATCCAGAGAGGGAATTCCCACTAAACTCCATAGAGGAATGTACAATCTGTGAGCTAAATCATGCAACAAGCTCATGCCCCTCCCTGCCAGGCCTAAAAGCAGTATTTCAAGGAACGGGGAAAGACATGGAGCAATTGTACCTCATGGGGTCTAGAAATCCATGGCAACCTTGACCACCAATGGGAAATCAAGGTATGTACTCAGATCCATCTCAGTATTTCAATAATTCTAATATGAATCTTCAGTCCATTCCCTATCCTTCCATGTGGCCACAATACCAGTTTCCACCATGGAAGCAGTGGAACCCTCAAGCCAGTTCAAGCTCCCCATGGGATCCAACTTTGCGAGGATCCCCTCCTGGGCAGTTTCCTCAATCGGTGCCACAACAGCAACTCCAACTGCCTCCTAATGTGCCTCCGGTAATCAACCTGCCCGTCCTAAGCTCCCAATCCAACCTGATTCGAATCCTAATAGCAAGGGAGCTCATCAAACTGATATTCTTAACCTACCTTCATATAGCATTTCCACTGCAGATTTGTATGAAATGAATCTACAATCAAGGTGGACAGTTAATGTTCAACCTCCTCCAGTTACCATTGAACAACTTGATAGTGAAGGTAAGGAATCAGAACCAATTAATAAAGATCCAAAACAAACTGATAGAAACCAGGCACCTCCTATAAAATAACATCAATCTGAACCACCTTACCCATAGAGACTAACATTGAGTAAATCAAGCCCTCAAGCTGAATTTGATTTATTAGGAGAATTGCAAAACTTATTTGTTAAAATTCCCTTGTTACAAGCTATGAAGGATGTGCCAATATATGCAAAGACTCTTAGGGAATACTGTTCAAAGAAACCTGCAAAGAAATCCAAAGACCCCCTTACCATTCATGTTATGGGAAAATTATCAGATTTCATGACAGGAAAGTCAATGCCTGAAAAGTATGGAGATCCGAGGAACCCAATTCTGACAGTACAAATTAACGGGGTACAGATTTCGAATGTGCTGGTAGACCTGGGTGCTGCCATCAACATTATCACCACTGAAACCATGCATGTTTTAGGTCTTCGTAACTTGAAACATACACCTATAGTATTGGAATTGGCAGACCAATCCACATTCAAACTTGTAGGAAAGTTGGAAGATGTAACAATTTCAGTGGATTCATGGCACTATCCCATAGATTTCCTAGTCTTACAGACACAATATTCGGTGGGCGGCCATCCTTTGATTTTGGGTAGACCATGGCTGGCTACTGTAGATGCTTACATTGGGTGCCGATCAGGGCACATGGTTATTTCCAATGGGCACAACATTAAGAAATTAGTGTTATACCCACCTGCAGAACCAAACCCATCCATAAAACCAGCAGGAAGCAAGAAAATTTTATCTAGTAAAGAGCCCAAAACAGAAAATGAGGAATTGAGGCCAATTCTCACTATTGGACAAGCCCTTCAGTTGAAAATAGAATCGGAAGATGATGTAATCACCTCTTTTATGGATGATCCTTGCTATGTTTTTGAAATGAATCAACAATTCCTAGAATCTATCCTAAGCTATGAGACTCAGGAAATGATTAAAACAGCAGAAGGATCAGAGGAGCTACATGTTGATGCACCTAATGAAAGTGTCCTAGTAGAACTAGAACCAGGAAAAACCCTAAATATTAATTCAACCTTGTCAGAATCCCAGAAGAAGCAACTCGTGGATGTCCTTCAGAAACACAAAGAGGCCTTCGCCTGGGATTATACAGAAATGAAAGAGATCCCTGCTAATTCATGTACCCATCATATATACATTAAAGAGGATTGTCGTCTTGTGAGACAACCTCAGAGAAGGATGAACCCCGCATTGAAAAATGTTGTGAAAGAAGAACTTCAGAAATTACTAGATGTAGGTTTTATTTACCCCATCTCAGATAGCCAATGGGTCTCCCCATTAGTAATGGTCCCTAAGAAAAATGGTAAATGGCGAATATGCATGGATTATCGAGAATTAAATAAGGCAACGCAGAAAGATCATTTTCCTTTGCCATTTATTGATCAAGTTCTAGACACATTGGCTGGAAAAAAGTTTTTTTCTTTTCTAGATGGGTTTAGTGGGTATAACCAGATCCAGATAGCTTCTGAAGATCAGGATAAAACCACTTTCACATGCCCCTAGGGAACATTCGCATACTGGGTCCTTCCTTTTGGCCTGTGTAATGCTCCTGCAACGTTCCAGAGGGCAATTTTGGGAATCTTCTCTGATTTGATAGATGACAGTGTTGAAATCTACATGGATGACTTTACTCCATATGGGCATTCATTTCTTGAAGGGATCGAAAATTTAGAAAAAGTTCTCGAAAGGTGTATACAAGCACGTGTCTCGCTGATTATGGAAAAATGCCATATGATGATGGAAGAGGGAATTGTTCTGGGACATTTGCTCTTAGCTAAAGGAATCTGGATGGACCCAACAAAGACAAAGGTAATTCAGCATTTCCTGACACCCAAAACGCCCACGTAGGTACGCAGCTTTATTGGTTGTGCTGGTTATTACAGGCGTTTTATAGAAAATTTTGCTAAAGTAGCACACCCACTTTTTCAATTGCTAACAAAAGATTCAGATTTTGTGTGGACAGAGGACTGTGATGCAGCCTTTACGAGAATTAAGGAATTGGTCTGTAGTGCTCCGATCCTTAGAGGGTCGGACTGGGCATTACCTTTCCATATTCATACGGATGCTTCCAAAACAGTGGTTGGTGCAGTATTAGGACAACAAGAGGACAAAGTACCATACGTAGTTTACTATGTTAGTAAGAATTTGGCTCCTATTAAATTAAACTACACAGTGACTGAGAAAGAGTTCCTTGTTGTCATTTATGCCATCAATAAATTTTGGCACTACATTACCGGGTATCCTACCTTTGTGCATATTGATCATGCAGCTATCAAGTATTTAATGAATAAACCTGTTACCCCTGGTCGTATCACAAGATGGATTTTGCTACTATAGGAATTTGATATTACTATAGTAGATAAACCAGGGAAGGACAATGTGGTTGCATATTTCTTATCTAGGATAGAACATGAGGGTAAGAATACACCAATTGAAGATAATTTTCCAGATGAACATCTTTTTGCAGTATCTACTAACACTCTGTGGTATGCAGATATTGCTAATTATCTTGCTTCAGGGAAGGTGCCTCGTCATCTATCATATAAGGAGCAAAGGAAGATTATTCAACAGAGTACCTGATATTCATGGATGACAGGATATCTCTTTCATACAGGGGTTGACCAACAAATTCGGCGTTGTGTGGCAGAAGATAATATCTATGAGATACTGAAGGTTGCACATGATGGACCCTGTGGAGGACATTTTGCAGATAAAAGAACATGTCACAAAGTGTTGTAAATGGGATATTACTGGCCCTCCATCTTTCGTGATGCCCGGGATTATGTTTGAAGGTGTGATAGCTGCCAACGGATGGGACAACCTGGGAAAGCATATGAAATGCCTCTACAACCCCAGATAGTCCTTGAACCGTTTGAGAAATGGGCCATTGATTTTGTTGGACCCTTCAACCCACCTTCTCATCAGAAAGCTTACATTCTGGTCTGCACTAATTATGTAACCAAATGGGTGGAAGCCAGAGTGGTCACAAGAGAAACAGAACAAGTAGTAGTAGACTTTCTTTTTGAAGAAATCTTTGCCCATAACGGTACTCCAAGGGAAATTGTGTCGGATGGAGGATCACAGTTCACATCTCACATGATAGGAAAGCTGATGCAAAAATATGGGGTCAAACATAGAGTGACAACCCCCTATCACCCCTAGGCGAACGGGCAAGTAGAAATCACAAACAAGGTATTGGAAAATATCTTGACAAAGACAGTAGCAATTCATCGCTGGGACTGGGCACAGAAACTTCCAGAAGCTTTATGGGCATACAGAACAACATGGCAGAACACAACTGGGTTTTCTCCATTTGAATTAGTCTATGGGAAAGTCCCCTTGTTTCCAGTGGAATTTGAAATCAGTACACTCAGAACAGCTCTAGAAGTAGGCCTAGACCTATCAGAGGCACAGAAACACTGACTGGAATAGCTGAATGAGTTGGACGAGATTCAGTCAGTAGTTGTCCAGAAGACCACTACTGTTCAACAACAGAGAATGAAATGGCATGATAAATTTATCAAAAGTAAGGTGTTTCATGTGAGAGATTGGGCATTACTTTACGATTCCCGATTTAAGGATTTCAAAGGCAAGCTTTGTACTCGTTGGATGGGGCCATATCAAATGGATGCAGTGTTCGACAATGGAATGGTTAGATTAATTACAATAGATGAGAATCATACCTCGTTCTTAGTAAACGGACACCGTCTAAAACTATACCACCGTCCAGCCTCTAGAAATGCCTTTGTCAAACACCTTTCTGACTCATCTAATTTAATGATTGTTGGAATGAAGGACACTCTCACTCTACCTTAAATATATATATATATATATATATATATATATATATATATATATATATATATATATAATAATAATAATAATAAATTAAAAAAATTATATTAAAAAAAAAAATGTTATTTCTTACTTGTTTGTATTTTTCCAGGAATAACAAAGGAATATGGCCAGGAGAAATGTAACACCCGGTGTTGTTACTCCACCAGTTTTGCTATAAATACGTTGTTGTTACTCCACTGGTGTGTACTGATTACTTCACTAAGTGTTGTTATTCCGCAACTGTTGATTCTCCGCCGGTGTTGTTACTCTGTCGATGTCGTTACTCCGCAACTGTTGATTCTTCGTCGGTGTTGTTACTCCGCCGGTGCCGTTACTCCGCAACTGTTGATTCTCTGCCTGTGTTGTTACTCCGCAACTTTCGTTACTCCGTCGGTGTCGTTACTCTGCAACTGTCGCTACTCCGTCGTCGTTGTTATGCCATCATTGTTGTTACTCACTGTTGTTGTTACTCCTTGTTGTCGTTACGCCCTGTTGTCGTTACTCCATCAAACATTTTGTTGTTACTCCACCATAAGGTAGGTCCCCAAGTATGTCTCCACCGACTTTTATGGATTTAACTAAAATATTCCAAAAAAAGACATCAAAACGTGTCGTGGATGACCGTAATTAAGTTGGGGGGGAATTGTCATAATAAATGACACCATACCACGAAAAAGCATTCATGACACATGATCCTCACCAAACAGAATCCAATGATTTCGGTACTTCGTAATCATAACTTGGATATGTTGAAATGCATACTCGTACGTGCAGATTCATAATCAGTCACCTCCCCAACACGCTGCATTAAATTTCTGATAGTACCACCACAATCTGTCATCATTTTCAAACATACCAGCACTGTTTCAGTCGTCGTCCCCAAAAGCAACATGACATTATTTCAGTTGCCAATGGTTTGGAGCCATGTCATTTTCCCCTACCATCTAACTGCATTCGCTGTGTTGACTCTGCCTCTACAACAATGGGTGGACGATCTATGTGGCATGAGCCTGAAGATACAACGAGAGTTCAAAACAATCAGGAGGTATGGCAGGTTTTTTAGAACACGGGATAGAATGTTTACCTTGACATGTTGAAAGGGTCGAACGAAGAAATTGCGACAGAATTTGCACTCAACTTGAGAGAAGGAAGTTCTCGGGTCCACGGAATTGAAATCCCTGTGACAGAGGAAGCCATCGCAGAAGTCAGTGGACTCCCTCAAAACGGACAGCGATGGTTTTCAAGAAGGTCTGTCCTTCCGGAGTTTCCCGAAGCCTTTTTACAGGAATGAGAAAACATCATGCAGAAGGGTTGAGGATACGACCGAAATTCGTTGCCGCATCCATGGGAAGAAGTAGCAGAGTTCGTCATGAGATATATGACTTGCGAAGGGAGATATTCCACCATATTCAAATACCATCTCCGAATACTAACTCACCTGTGATTTCCCCAAGCAGAGGATTTCTCACTGAATGTGCCTTATTTCTTATTAAGAAGCCTTCACCTAATGGCACATTCAGCTCAGGAGTCGCGATAGGTATTGACGGTCATCACCCACCATGGGCTAGTTCAGTTGTTAGTAATGAATGCCATCAGACGAATCCTGATCCTATGGGAACTATTTTGGGATTCCACAGAGGAAGAAGTAGCAATTGTTGTGGCTGCTAGGGAAGATGAACCAGAAGCCACGGAGAAAGAAAATGCTAGGGAAGCTGAACCAGAAGCCACAGAGGAGGAAAATGTAGGAGAGGATGATTATGTTGATCAGGAGGAACCGGAAGAGATGGATATGGAAGCTGAAGAATTTGAAGAAGAGGTTGCTCCCCAAGAGCAAGACGAAACCATGGAACCAATGGAAGATGCGGAAGTTGACACAGAAAGGCCCACTAGTACCATGGTCGAGGCTGTCCCAGAAGAACCAACCTCACATGTGGAACTAGTAGAGCAATTTGATAGCATGATAACCACAAAAGCGGGGTCACAATAGACAGAAGTGGGTGAATTGGTCGCTATTGTGACCGAGGGTACCCCACAAGGACCTCCTGTCACCATGGAGTCGATGGAGGAGGATAACCCGAATGAAGAAGAGGTCATGACCACCCCGACCATAGAGCCCATGGAAGAACTGTTGGGAGAACTAGGACGTGAATTTAGCGCTGACCCACAAGAACTAGCATCGACCTCAGGACCGAACATTGAAGATCCCTACCAGTTCTCCTTTTTATCCTTTATTCCAAGAGCAGCAAGGAAAACTCGTTCCCTTCGGCGCATAGAAGAAGATCTCGCCATTCCTCCAATTCTATCATAAAATCCACAACCGTGTGGGGTGGATGATACTCAAACAGACACATTAGCAGAAGAGTGTTTCGCAAGGGCACCACCGATCGAGGTGAGCGCGCAACAAGAGGAAATAGTTGTAGGCGAAGAGGAGGGACCAAGCGAAGCGGTCCCGACGAATGAACCAATGGAAGAGCCAAGTGAGAAGGTCGTAAGACTCTCAGTCAAACAAAAACATCAGCTACCGTTTAAAGAGACAATGTGGCTTAAGATGGAGGTCAGGAAACTAAGGAAATAGGTACACAAAATGCAGAAGTGGATGAAGAAATACAAGCAGCAAGCTAGAAAGTCCAAGGCCATAGGAGTAGAAACAGAGACTCAAACGGACCAGGTAGCTGTAACCTTTTTTGCTACTCAAACAGACCCGGTCGAGCAATTGTTTGAAGACCGTGAGCATGCCTTAATGGTCGAAGTGCAGACTTGGAAATCTATTGCGGCTCAGTATCAAAATGAGATCAGAAGAACTCAAGAACGAGCCTCCACAACTATTTTTGAATATGTGGAGCGTATCGACATCATGAGATTAAGGCATGCGAAGAAGCAGGTCAAGATGGAGCAGCTGGAAAAGCAAGTGGCAAAGCTGAAAACTGATAAGGAGCAGATGTTTAATTTGGCGCAAGAGGTGATGGCATGTCGCCCCCCTGCTTCTTGTTATTCTTTATTCTTACATGAACGTTTTCTTTTATTCTTCATGGAGAGCATCAAAAACGAGATTAGTTATAAAATAGAAAATGGTGTACGATTCCTCCGAATAATGAGGCACCACGACGTGCCAACTCAGCATTTCATGTGTGAATTTTACCTGCATGGGTATCTGTTGCGCCTAGACAGAGAATTCAATCCGGTCCCATATGTGGGAGACATTCATTTAAGGGCCCTCACCTCTTACACTTTCAACCAGATCAGCTGGCAGAAGGCTTTTAACACATTTGAATCTAATCAAGTTACAAAGTCGGTTATAGTAAGAGGAGAACCTGAGAGGTCAGTCACCATGTTCACTAAACACAACATCTTTTTGGGAATTGAGGCGAATAGAGACAGAATGTTGAGGACAAAAAATTGGTGCCTTGATCTTTGTGTTAAGCAAATATTCACATTTCATGAAAAGGCCCTTGATTCATGCTGTCAGAAAAGGTGGATGATGGCACCTACAGCTGTCCGGAATAGGGAACCTTTTGGGGCACCAAATTTTGCACGAGTGCTCCCCGGAGTGCCCAGATATGTGGCATGTATCCGAACATGTGGGGTCCGATGGATGGGACTCCAGTTTTAATTTCCCACTATTTGGTTGCCAGTAGAAAAATACACTCCAATGTATATCGTCCCGGAAGATTGGTGGGAAGAATTCCGCCTTTCAGATGGTTTTAAAGTTCCAGGGATAGAGATGGCCGAAGAATATGATCTCACCCATTTTCAGGAAGCCAACAGTCAGCGAAATCCAGACCTATGGAGGTGGTGAACTGCATGAGGGCATGCAAAAGGCTAGTTGGGGGGAGATGTTGGGCACCAAATCGGGCTATCTTTCTGTTGCATTTCCATTACCTTTTTGACCTTTTTGCACTTATTTACCTATGTTTACTATGCTAAACTTGTAAGGTAAATACCCCTGCCCTGTCTATTGGAATATTTTATTAATGAAATAAAGTCGCGCGGTTTTGCTTATTCGTAGCACTAAAACGAGTGTTTGACCGCAGCTTCTGGAGAATAGGACCAAGGCTTCATCCTGCAGCAGATTCGCTATTCACAGCAACAACCAAGCCATAAAGAGGTCGCGCAGCTAGAGTCGCAGATCCCTGAACCATCTTGGGCATCTCGCTGATCTTGTCTATGTGGTACTGGTGTCATTCCAACTAATGTATATTTTTGGGGATACGGTTACCATGTTTTGGGGAAAGAGGATGTTCTCCCTCTCGATGTATAAAAGATAGTTTATTCCTGTAACTGGGGATGTCCCCATTGAGATTGTAATAACCCTTTTCATATTTAAAAAACACTATCTATTTTGTTGTTTTCATCTTCTCTATGACTAACGCAACCTTGATCAGAGAGTTGGGCCCGCTCTTCTAATCAGGTGCTGCATCTTTCTGTGTGTGTTATTTATCAATTTATGCTTGTTGTTACAGTGTTTTGATTCTTATGATTACTTTTCAGAAGTTGTAGTTAATCTAGTTTTATAGCAATGCTTTGAATCTTAATCATGAACCCTTGGCCAGAACGAATTGTGCTCTTGCCCCTGCATATACCTTGCGCGTTGCCTTGAAAGAATACGCACCCAGATTGATAAATTAATGTAGGAAAAGAGTGAAAAAATCATTCATACCTGGACACCAACAATCGCTAGAGAAACTAAAGAGTCTTAAGGAATCTGCCAGTGGAATGAAGACTGTTGATAGAGGCGATTGACAGATGGAAGAGCGTTGAAGCCTATAACTGCAACAGAGAGGATGAGCTCGACTGTGACAGATAAGACAAAGAGTCTCGACTACTAGAGAGGCTAAGGAATCTCAGCATAACACCCAGTGATGATGAATGCATGGGCATAACCACCAGAAAAACTGAGGAATTGCCATGATGATGAGGTAGAGGACTCGACATGAGGAGAACATGCAGAACAGAGAGAGAGTGTTGATTCTTGAGCGAGGGAAGCAGAGAAAAAATTGAAGTGGCAGTGAACAACCCGATGAACAGAACTGCGGCACGTTGAAGAGCATGCAGAGGCACTGTGCATGGAGGATGAAGAAGGTGTACAGATAGTATAAATACGCAGAACAAAGAAGAGATGGGGGTTGTTGTTGAGAGGGATTTAAGCCTGTAGAAGGAGGCAGAGTGCAGCAGCCGAAATGAACAGAAGAGGAATGGTACATTGAAGGGACATGGTGCACAGAGCATAAAAGGCAGATGAACATAAAGTGTAAGGGGAGTGTGCAGGAAGACATTGATGTAGGTACAATAGAGCAGTGATAAGACCGGTAAGCCATTAATAAATATTGTATCACTGTGATAAACTTATATATAGAAAACTTCATATTTAAGGTTGGTTGGGAGGTGCTAGGGAGGAATGTTGTCCTCAGAGGTTCAAGTGGGTGCTTGAACACAGGGAGTTGTAGCTTCCATCTAGTTGCATCCAGAAAAACTAGGGTGGCAGGGTGGTGCAAGGGAGAACATTGGTTCTCTGATATACAGGTCAGTGCTTGTGTAACTGGAAGTTGGTGCTTCCATCCAGTTGGTACTATAACTCTTAGGGAGTTGGTGCTTCCTTCTAGTGGGTGCTAGAGAAACTAGGGAGTCAGTCTTCCTTCCAGTGTGTGCTAGAGAATCCACAAAGTTGGTGCTCTTAGCAAGTAGCAACATGAAAAACAGAGGTTGTAGCCTCATTATGAGTTGGTGCTCATAAGTATGATAATGTACAGAATGTAAAGATTACTTATCATATAAAGAAGAAGATGTTTTTACCCTTTATGGGTTTCCTCGGGAAATATCTCTCTCTATATATTTCATATGTGTGAATGATGTTGAATGTTCTATTTCTTACTTCCCTGCATTATTGTGATTGACATTAAGTTTTCTGCAAAGAGTTTAAAATAAG
>JZKD02S1828685.1:0-19691 GCA_000966675.3 Picea glauca
TTTAAATATCTTGGTGGGTTTTATTTCCAAATCAAATTCGAGGATTATGGCAATCCACTTTCTTATCCTCCTGTCTATGTCAGGATGGATGAGGATGTCCTTCACAATAGCTGAAGGAACATATGCAATGATGTTTGAATGTAGAACATAGACTCTAAAATCCTTGAGGGATTTCACCAAGGCATAGGCCTAGTTCTCCATGATGTCATATATGACTTCTATGTCTCTTATTGATCTACTAAAAAAAGAAATAGGTTGATCCAGCCCTGCATCATTATTTTGTAGTAAAACAACGACCACTGTGTCAAATGAAGCAAAGGAAAAAATCAAAAAATCCTTGGAATAATCAGTATTGATTAGCACAGGTGCTTCAGTCAGTGCCTTCTTGATTTGGTTGAAGAATTCTCTAGACTTAGAAATCCATTTTACTTCGATCCCCTTCCTAAGCATGGACGTGATATGCTTCACCAATTCAACAAAATTTGAAACAAACCTTCTTAGAAAATTGATTTGTCCCAGGAAGGACTGAACTTCTTTCTTGGATCTGGGAAGTGATAAGGATTGAATAACTTCTACGCTTCTTGAATCAATCCTGACCCCCTCAGTTGATACAATGTGTCCCAACAATTTTCCTTCTTGCATGGAAAATAAAGACTTCTTGGGATTTAGGGAGAGATTGAACCTTCTTCATTTCAAGAATACCTTTCTCAGATGTTGACAATGTTCTTTATCAGATTCGGAGAAGACTGTTATTTCATCCAAATAGATGACCAAACATTTATCTCTTTCTCCAATGAAGGATATGTCCATGGCTCATTAGAAGTTTGCTCCTACGTTCATCAATCCAACGGGCATTTTGGCATACATGAATGTTCCCCAAGGAGTGATGAATGTTGTATTTTCTCTGTCTTTAGGCAGGACAAAGATATGATTATATCCAGAAAATCCATCAATCATGGATATCTTGGATTCTCTTGTCACCCTCTACAATATGTGTTCCATCTTTGGTAAGGAGTAATTGTCCTTTTTAGAACTTCTGTTCAGATTCCTGAAATCAACACAGAGTACGATTTCTCCATTCTTTTTCCTTACTGGAAACAAGTTGGCAACCCATTTAGAATATCTCAAAGGGACAATGATCTGGGAATCCAACAATTTCTTTACCCCCTTTCCATTATAGGCAACATCATAGGATTTATTTGTCTTAATTTTTTCCTAAATGGTTTAGCCTCCTCTTTCAATGGGATATTATGCTCAATGAAGGATGTGTTGTATGTTCTGAGGTCTTCATAGGTCTAGGAAAACACATCGGAAAATTATTTTAATAGCTCAGCATACTCGACTCTCTACTCCCTTGACATGCTGCTTGACAACTTCACAAACTTTGGATCCTCCTCTGTACCATTTTTGCATTCACTTACATCAACATCATCATCTGATCCTTTAAATTTCAATGCCATGTAATTTCTTTGAAATAGTATTTCCAAAGGAACGAGTCTATTCGGAATGTGATTTCTAGGTAACTGAACAATATGGTGATTAGCAATTTTGTTCAAGAAAACATCAACGTGAGGATTACTTTCAGAATCCTGATATTGATCAATATGTAGTGCATAAAACTCATCAACAATATTAAGGAATATTATGATCTCAATATCATCCTCAAATACTTTCAAATGCTTGACATTTTCAGGTATAGAAGGTCTATAATTTACTTCTACATCATACTTGAGCTTTGGTGGCAAAGGGACTTTGAAATTGCTTGATGAAACAACCACAAAATCAGCCATGATGCTTTCTTCTCTTGGAATAAATGAAATGTTGAAAGGTAGGAAAAAATTGCCAATAAGGTCCCACGCTTCATTTCTATAACTTCTTAGTCTAGGGTGCTTATCTTGGTAAAGATTTATGACTTGATGGAAAATTAAATTAGCATCCCCAAATACTGATATCTCTTCAATTCCCTTGTTTTTTGTAGCCATCAAGCCTAAGACAAGAGCTTCATACTCTGCCACATTATTGGTATCCTTGAATTCTTACTTGTAGGACAGAGCTATAGTCTCTTGAGTACATGAAACAAGAACCACTCCAGCACCAACACCTTCCTTAGAAGAGGCTCCATCAAAGAACATTTTCCACACAGAGGTGATAGGAGGGGAATTTTCACAAAAAGTAACAGGCTGCCTTTTTATTTCCAGAGGAGATTCAGGAGCGTCGGTGAGTTGCAACAATGTAGATCCCAAATATGTGTCAAGAGAAAATATAGGATGATTGGTGGGGTCTGCCTCATCATTAATAATGTAGGCCAACTGAGCCTCTCTGTATAGTCTTCTATGCTACCCTCCAAAGAATGGAATGGTAGCATATGTGAGGTCCATCTGTAATGTTCCCCCAAGTAGTTTTATCCAGGATCTTAACAATACAATTCCAAACTTTGGGGGGACATCAGCCACTACAATATCCATGAACACAATTTTCATGGGAAGTTGAAACAAGGTCAAAACCATATATTTGATGACCCCAAAACATTTCACCCTCCTTGAATCAAAATAATATAAATCATGATAAGTCTTTGTGATTTCTAATCCAAGCTCTTCCATGAAAATTTTGGGCATGAGATTATGAGATGCCCCTGAGTCCATCAAATAGTTATGCAACACCTTGTCATGTGTGTTCAGTGTTGTATAGAAGGGAGGGGATGAATCATATTTATCTTCTACCATAGGACATAATATGACCATTGGATTTTCGTCTTGGAATCTTACCGAGTCAGTGGGATGAGGAGATGGCTCAGGTTGAAACAACTTAGAGAGGGATTTTTTAAAAACTTCATTCTTGACTAGCTTTGAGAGGGGCACATGAAACTTGATTTTTTGAATTTCATGCTCAAAGATAAAGGAGGAATGGGGATTTAGAACTTCTCTCACTTTTGGGATAGGGTATTTGGCTATTAGTGAGGGGTTCTAAGATTTATTTTCTTTGTTTCTATTTGCTGCATATTTAGCAGGCTTCTCTACTTTGGAAGGTTGATCAGGGATGTCAGACTTCCCTTCTGTCTTCTTATACCCAAGGTTATATTTATTTGGACTATTATTGGCCTTTTCCCCCTTACTCATCTCATTTCTTTGGTTGTACATGAGTGACTCCTCGTATGAATATTGGGTCAAATGGGGAAAAGGGGAGGTGTCTCCAAGACAATGAATTTTAGGATCAAGCTCTTCTTATTCCCCTTATTAATCAACCATGAGGTTATTTTGGAGAGGGTTTTGTATTTTTTGATCATCCCTATCTCTACTTCTAAAGTTGCCTCTGATTTCAACATTTTGGGAAAATTTATAACCTTGTTTCCCTTCAAATTTCATCTTCTCCATATCTGCAGAAAAGGTTTTCACCATCTTGTTCAATTCATCCACTTGAGGATGGGAGGTAGAAGAACGAGAGGTTGAGGCCTCAAATCTCCCCCTTCCTCTTTCTCTATTAGATTTATTTATGATTCTATCAACTGCCAACACATTGGATTATACTTCCAGGGATACATCTTGCATATGAGCTAAGGAAGTAGTTGTTCTTTCTCTTAACAGGAGGCAAAAACCAAGGTAAAAAACACTAACATAAGTGATTTTGGCATATGCTTTTGTATAATTTATCTCGACAGGGATATTAATGTACATTTTGTTGAATCTTTTGGAGAAGTTAGAAATAGATTCTCCCTCCTTTCTCTTAAGGGACCCAAACTTTGTGATATAATACATAAAATCTTTTGCATCCCCCCATTGTCTCAAGAAAACATCATATAAATCCTCAATCCCAGCAATGTATCCAAGGGTCAACCCTCTAAACCATTTTGTAACCTCAACATCGAGGCTCTGGACAAAGACTCTCATCCACACATCTTCGTTTTCAATATTCAGATTTTATGCATAACTGTAAAAGGAAGCAAGGTCTTCTTCAGCAGTTATGTCTTCCTCTTCAGTGAATTTGGGCATATACTTTAGGTAATATCTAGTAGGGAGAGCATTCATGGGATGAGGTAAGACTAGAGGGGCATATCTAGCATCCACTATGGCATCCATTCTGTTTCTAGGGGGATTAGCACCTACCATAGTGACGATAAGTGGAGGAGAACCAAGAGGGGATGGATTTCGAATAGGGGATACTATAATTGAGCTTCTAGGAGTAGAAGGAAACAATAGAGGATTAAGAGAAAAAGATACAAGGCTTAATGGAACATAATTTTTCCTTTTTTCAAAATCCGTAATTCTAATAGGAGGAGGGGTGATAAAACCCAGGGTGGGTTACTCTTCCAAGGTTCTGGTTCTAGACCAAGGTACAACCTCGAGGGAGATAGGAATGACAAAGACTTCTCCCTCCAATCCAAAACCAGGAGGAGAAAAATCAACAGGAAAACTCCCAAACTTTAAACTTCGGGAAACTCCAATAGAAGGTATAATAGGAAAACGAGAAGCAGATATCTGAGTTTCTACAGGATGAAAATGAAAATCATTAGAAATACCTGGTTCAACAGTAGAAGTAACTTCTCTAGGGGCCTTTCCCTTTCTGATAATTTTCTCTGGGTCAACTTCAGGAGTTGTTAAAGGAAGCTATGGAGCAGACCTCATGTGTTTGCCTCTAGAAGACACAATGGAAATAGTGGAGTCACCTTAAATGTATTCACATCAGTGGAGTCACCATGTGCACAATTGAAATATTTGATGTACTAAGTTCTGACGCACCTTCAGAACCAATAATATTTGTCATTCAATCCCAGGGAAAATATTCAATTTGTGCCTGACAAAAGCGCCAGAAATGTTAGCACCAGAAGTCACCTCCGGATTCCGTCGAAAGTAAGCCTAGTACCCATCAGAGCTTTATGTCACTGGTTGGTTATTAAAAGGTCAAATGGGCGTAATCTCAGGAAAATATCGTCTTATCTAAGAAAACTAAAATGGTATTCAAAAGAAGGTGAGGTATTAGTTTAACTTTAGTCAGTAGATTAGTAAAGGTGAATAGGAGGAAGAATTTGGTGAGAAATATGTAGAGGTCTACTCCGGATATCAGGTCTTCTAGCAGCCCAGGAGGGAAAAACTTAAACACAAGATATTCTTGAATTCAAATTTCAAATAAACTGAAAGGAATTATAATATCAATAGAATCAATCTTTCATCATAATACAATCACAATAATTCATGTGAATCAGTCACTCATGAACTCTTTCAGTAACATACGCCAATAAGATGGAGTAAGAAAGTTGATTGTCATTAAAAAATAAATCTCAGATTACAACGCATAACCAAAGAACCAAAAGATTCATTAAAAATTTACAATACAGGAGCTTTTCACTAGAATCGATGCTAACAAAATATCAAAACTAAGTATTTATACTCAGAACAACCTGCTGCCACTAGCAGTGTTACCTAGCTACTACATTCAAAGCTTCACGTATGCACCTTCTTCTATTAGTCTTAACTTGTATTCTTCTATCAAACGCGATCTCAGATGAGTATGGGATTTGCAGGAAAATCCATTGGTGGGGGACCTTGGGTTGACAGTCTACCCCAATGACTGGATTTTCCATGCTTTCCATTTATGGGGTGAAACGAGGTTTCAACTACCTCCCCCAATTTCCATTAAATACCTGCATTGGGATCATAATGGAGTAGGACACCCATGAAAGCTCCTAGAGACGTTCACGAATCCTCCAAGTCAAGCTCAATGCCTTGAAACCACGTAGATATTTTGATGAGACCAAGACGAGCGGTTTTATCCCTTGGCACATCTCCTATCCATCACTCCACACGACCTTGGGCCATGACCTTATGCATATCCCATATGAAATTTCACAATCTCGCACTTTAGGGGTCTTCACTCCTATTGATATCAAATATTCTGATGTTGGATCCAACGAAATGACCCATCTTCATCGACGTTTAGATTTTCTTTGAACTTGACGACCAAGATCATTTCCTTGAACAATATCAGATGCCCACTGCTCGATATGCACTTTCCCTTTCTTTATGGCCCTGCTTCCATATGAATGTGGGTTGTGATCATGAGCCCAACTTTACATTGTGATTTCAAGTTTTGTGAACTCACGTTGTGATCCATGCTCAAACCTATGAGTCGTGAAATCATGATCTCTTGGATCATATGCCACGTGTCCCCTTTGATCGGATGAGCCAAATGAATATTGGCATTTTGGAACCTCAGGCCATCATCATTTATCACTTTGGATTTTCCAAACCGACTTTCTCCATGTTAATCCTGTGCCACATGTCCTTCTGAAATAGGCAACCCAGATCATTTCACGACTTCACGTTTTGCGAGTCCTCGTGAATCTACCCTTTGACTACTCCATTTTGCGAGTCAGTGAAATGCTAATCTTGTGCCACATGTCCTTCACAGGATCAACAGCTAGGATGGAATCACGATTTCAGAACTATGTCTGATGCTATACTTCACATAACTCTATGATCCCAATCACCTGATGGTCATCGATCTGATCTGCCTGATGGATCTCTGCCATTGAACGCACATATTTCTCTCTCGCTTGATTTGAGTCCATATTAGATTGATCTAAGTGTTGTTCTTTTTCTCACATTTGCGGCTTTTGTAAATGAACACTTGGATGACTAACTAATGGCTTAGGAGGGCAAAAGGATCAATGAAAGAGGTAAAGAGAGATAAGTGATCGACCATACATAAAAAAGAAAGCCTTAGTGTCGACAATTCTCATGAAGGCAAAAAGAAGAAAAACTATAAGATGAAAAGAAAAAACCTTACGATTGGGTCTGTAAGAGGAGGAAAGAAAGGAAAAAATTAAAGACTTAGGCAAAAACCCCAAATTCGCAAGACTCTAAAAAGTTTATGTGATAACACATAGCATGATATATTTGTCAAAATATATCGATAGACATCATAAATCATAAACATAAAATACCAAGACAAGAATGATCACCAATATATCCGCCATATATATCACAAAGGTCATAAATGTTTTACAAAAACTATATATACAACTGCTCGTAGGCTCATGAGTCTCATTATCCCTGTGAGTACAAAACTAGGTATCAAATACCCTATACAAAATCAGGCCCCAAAACCCATACATCTTATCTGGACACTCATGGTACCCCTAGATCTCCTCCCCTAGGTCCCCTATGAGTTGGAGGTGCCCCACCTACTCGGGGCCCTCCAAATCCCAGAGGAAATTGTCTAGTCATAGCTTCCCCCACCACTACTTCTTTGTGGATCAATGCCTGCCACTCTGCCAGTACTCCCACACACTAATCTAGGACCTTGCCACACACTAGTCCAAGACCTCATCACACACTGGTCTAGGACCTCGTTGTCCTAGATTTGGGCCCATACACCCTTAGGAACACCGTGAAGGACCCGTTAGAAATGTCGGCATAGATCCTCTAATAGGGTCATAGCATGTCCCTGGGGCCCTCTGGACGACCCCTCACTGGCATCATCCTGTCGATGCCTCTACCCAACCCTCACCTCTGTGAGCTCCTGTCAATTCAGTTCCCATTGAGTCAACTCTCGGATGACCCATGCCTCTCACCCTCGATGATGCAAGAGCATTGCTCCAACCCAATGACATGCCAACAACACGTTTAGCGTGCATTCAATGGAGGAGAGAGGCTCCAACCCTCTCATTTTAAAATTTGAAATTGTAATTAAATGAAATTAAATGTTTGTAAGGATGGAAGAGTCAAATCAATGCCTTTGAACAAGCAACCATTGAAGTCTCCTTTATTAGGTGAGCTGGAATAGATCTTGAGCTGGGCCTTAGATATCAAGATGTAAACATAAATTAATGAGAGTAGTTAGCTTGGAGGGAAGAGCTTGAGGAGCCCCTTTGTAAAAANTCAATAGACATCATAAATCATAAACATAAAATACCAAGACAAGAATGATCACCAATATATCCACCATATATATCATAAAGGTCATAAATGTTTTACAAAAACTATATATACAACTTCTCGTAGGCTCACGAGTCTCATTATCCCTGTGAGTACAAAACTAGGTATCAAATACCCTATACAAAATCAGGCCCCAAAACCCATACATCTTATCTGGACACTCATGGTACCCCTAGAGCTCCTCCCCCAGGTCCCCTATGAGTTGGAGGTGCCCCACCTACTGGGGGCCCTCCAGATCCCGGAGGAAACCGTCTAGTCATAGCTTCCCCCACCACTACTTCTTTTTGGATCAATGCCCGCCACTCTGCCAGTACTCCCACACACTGGTCTAGGACCACATCACACACTAGTCCAAGACCTCATCACACACTAGTCCAGGACCTCGTTGTCCTCGATGTGGGCCCATACACCCTTAGGAACACCCTGAAGGACCTGTTAGAAATGTAGGCATAGATCCTCTAATAGGGTCATAGCATGTCCCTGGGGTCCTCTGGATGACCCCTCACTGGCATCATCCTGTCGATGCCTCTACCCAACCCGCACCTCTGTGAGCTCCTATCAATTCGGTTCCCATTGAGTCGACTCTCGGATGACCCATGCCTCTCACCCCCGATGATGAAAGAGCATCGCTCCAACCTAACGACATGCCAACAACACATTTAGTGTGCATTCAATGGAGGAGAGAGGCTCCAACCCTCTCATTTTAAAATTTGAAATTGTAATTAAATGAAATTAAATGTTTGTAAGGTTGGAAGAGTCAAATCAATTCCTTTGAACAAGCAACCATTGAAGTCTCCTTTATTAGGTGAGCTGGACTAGATCTTGAGTTGGGCCTTAGATATCAAGATGTAAACATAAATTAATGATAGTAGTTAGCTTGGAGGGAATAGCTTGAGGAGCCCCTTTGTAAAAATATATTTTTATCTAGATTTATTAGGTAGATGAGGTTATAAGATAAGAGAAAAAAAAGAGAGAGCTGAGACTCTGTTGCAGTCCGAACTCAACCATATTGTAGTTGGACATTCATATTAATAAAAAGAGCAAATTTTCCTGCATGAGATTCTTTATGTGTTTATGTGTATTTGGTGAATGTCATATTTATGTGTTTATGCATTTATGTTGTAGATGTATGATAGGTTCCATATGCAGTTTATAGACATTTTTTTTTCTATGAGGTTTGTCGATTTCAGTCTGGGTTCTTTTGTGGATAAATGAAAGGGGTTGCATGACAAAGTGTTGAAGACTTTGTGAGCTAGTGGAAGTGTGCACATCCAAATTCTGTGGTGAATTCAGGAAAAGACGTGCCAGAAGGGAACACGAGAGGAATTATAAACTCAAAAGAGAACCTAAAGGTTACTGAACACCTTGGAGGAAGGACTGTGCAGAGGAGGGCACAGAGGGAAAACAAAATTTCTAAGGATTCTGTGAAGCTCTGCCAGGTGGGCATCGAGCAGGTGCAAGGAGTGCACCAAGGAACTCTGTTTCAAGTTCAATGAGAAGAGAAGTNAATCATAAACATAAAATACCAAGACAAGAATGATCACCAATATATCCACCATATATATCATAAAGGTCATAAATGTTTTACAAAAACTATATATACAACTGCTCGTAGGCTCACGGGTCTCATTATCCCTGTGAGTACAAAACTAGGTATCAAATACCCTATACAAAATCAGGACCCAAAACCCATACATCTTATCTGGACACTCATGGTACCCCTAGAGCTCCTCCCCCCGGTCCCCTATGAGTGGGAGGTGCCCCACCTACTGGGGGCCCTCCAGCTCCCAGAGGGAACTGTCTAGTCATATCTTCCCCCGACACTACTTCTTTTTGGATCAATGCCCGCCACTCTACCAGTACTCCCACACACTGGTCTAGGACCTCATCACACACTAGTCCAAGACCTCATCACACACTGGTCCAGGACCTCGTTTTCCTCGATGTGGGCCCATACACCCTTAGGAACACCCTGAAGGACCTGTTAGAAATGTCGACATAGATCCTCTAATAGGTTCATAGCATGTCCCTGGGGTCCTCTGGATGACCCCTCACTGGCATCATCCCGTCGATGCCTCTACCCAACCCGCACCTCTGTGAGCTCCTATCAATTCGGTTCCCATTGAGTCGACTCTCGGATGACCCATGCCTCTCACCCCCGATGATGCAAGAGCATCGCTCCAACCTAACGACATGCCAACAACACGTTTAGTGTGCATTCAATGGAGGAGAGAGGCTCCAACCCTCTCATTTTAAAATTTGAAATTGTAATTAAATCCAATTAAATGTTTGTAAGGTTGGAAGACTCAAATCAATGCCTTTGAACAAGCAACCATTGAAGTCTCCTTTATTAGGTGAGCTGGAATAGATCTTGAGTTGGGCCTTAGATATCAAGATGTAAACATAAATTAATGAGAGTAGTTAGCTTGGAGGGAATAGCTTGAGGAGCCCCTTTGTAAAAATATATTTGTATCTAGATTTATTAGGTAGATGAGGTTATAAGATAAGAGAAAAAAAAGAGAGAGCTGAGACTCTGTTGCAGTCCGAACTCAACCATATTGTAGTTGGACATTCATATTAATAAAAAGAGCAAWTTTTCCTGCATGAGATTCTTTATGTGTTTATGTGTATTTGGTGAATGTCATATTTATGTGTTTATGCATTTATGTTGTAGATGTATGATAGGTTCCATATGCAGTTTATAGACATTTTTTTTTCTATGAGGTTTGTCGATTTCAGTCTGGGTTCTTTTGTGGATAAATGAAAGGGGTTGCATGACAAAGTGTTGAAGACTTTGTGAGCTAGTGGAAGTGTGCACATCCAAATTCTGTGGTGAATTCAGGAAAAGACGTGCCAGAAGGGAACACGAGAGGAATTATAAACTCAAAAGAGAACCTAAAGGTTACTGAACACCTTGGAGGAAGGACTGTGCAGAGGAGGGCACAGAGGGAAAACAAAATTTCTAAGGATTCTGTGAAGCTCTGCCAGGTGGGCATCGAGCAGGTGCAAGGAGTGCACCAAGGAACTCTGTTTCAAGTTCAATGAGAAGAGAAGTGTCAAGGAGAGACACCCAAAGAGTTACTGAATACTCTGTAAGCTTGGTAATGAGTTCTTGAGCATAATTTGCCAACACGACACTTATATCCCTTCAGGGAGTGAAAGGGTTGATACCTATTTGTTGAAAAATGAGGAGGAATACCAGTGCAAGGAGTGCACTAGGACAACACTAGGATGAAGTGTTGAAATGAATCTAGTTGAAGGCCAGTGAAGGCATAAGAAGTGCATGCAGAGAGAGATTGTTTTAAGTTCCAAAGCTTGAGAGGTTGAGTGCAGAGTGTGTGCGGGACCGAGGTCAAGTTTCATTGATAAATCTCAGAAGGGAAAGAAGAAATCGAGACCCAACAGTCGGGCTCACGGGAGGACAATCGAAGGCTAAGACCGTTGAAACATTGGAAATTTTATAGTCTGGGAAGAAATCCAAAGCTCGGGAGGAGGAGCGACAATTTCCGTTGGATCGAGTAGAGGAAAATATCTAGACCATTGGAACCCATGTCCAGACAATGAGAAGAAATCCCAAGAGGAGATCAGATCTATACCATTGGATTTGAGTGCATGGATCAACAACTATTTATCTAGAGGTAAGGTACACACACCTTAACCATTTGAAGGGAAATAGAGGAGTGGACTTTGCGATGTCCCAAGTTCCTAAACCATTAGGATCATCCATTGTCGTAGGAAAGGTGGCAGTAGATTTGGGAGTTCGAAGGATCGTACCTTGGAAGATTTGCGAGGAGGCAGGACGTGAATATCCGAGGAGCTAGGATTCACAGCGATCCTAGTTTCCTATCAAGGAGGACACGTGGTGAAAGATCAACATTTCACTGACTCGTGAATCAGGGAAGTCAAAGGGTAGAGTTATGAGATCTCACGACAGATGAACTCGCGAGTCAATCTGAGTCATCGGATCAAGGAGGGTTGAGGACCGTCGATATGACGTGGTGAATTCTCGAGAACTTGGGAATCGAAGAAAGGGATGTGTGTCCAATTTCAACTTCATGAAACATGAAGTTTTGAGCTACGAAAGAATAGATCTTAGTCATCATATCATGAGAGAGATGTGACCATTGATCTAGGTCAACAAATTTCAAAATTTCAGGGATTGGACTTTGGAGAAGGAAATTGGACTACGTTCCAACTTCGTGAGTTGAAAAGTCCCAAAGCACTCGGAGGATTGGCCCAGGTCATGGGGGAATCGTCATATGGATGGAGGATAAGGGAGAAGATAGCACGCGCTAGACCCCTGTCGGGATTTTGGAGGTTGGGAGAGTCGAGGTGACTCACATGAAAATACTTGACTTGTGAAATCATGAAATGCCTTTTGGATCACAACTAGTGGTCATGGGGAGGAAGCTTGTTCCTAATGCTTATTCACGTAGGCGGAGTTTCATAACAGGACCTATGGATTTTTTCATGGGATTCTAGTACGGAATCGAAGAGCTAATCTAGCTCGAGGGTGAGAAGATCTAGTGACCAGGAGGTCAATGGACCCTGTCGAGGTAGGGGGTCTGTGTCAAGTGGTATCAGAGCCACTTTATATCTATAGATATTAGGCAGATGGGGGAAAAGGAGATAGAAGCAATAATCTGATAACATCCAGTGGCATCAGAAGCATTAGGCCACCTGAAGAAAACAAGTGAAGACATAAGATAGAGTGTTGGTGATCTGTGTTAAGGATTGTTGCAAGTCCACAACATTCAGAAAACAACCAGGTGAGTTGTGAGATAATATGGGAATGCTATTGGTTGTAGAGTAAATAAAAAACTTTCCAGGAGGGTAGACAGAGAGTGAAAATTGCTACTGAAGGCCAAAAGCATGGTCAATACAAGGATGACCAATAGAGGAGTAAAGATAATATTGACAAAGAGTTCACTGANTTAACAGGAGGCAAAAACTAGGGTAAAAAACACTAACATAAGTGATTTTGGCATATGCTTTTGTAGGCTTTATCTCGGCAGGGATATTAATGTACATTTTGTTGAATCTTTTGGAAAAGTCAAAAATAGATTCTTCCTCCTTTCTCTTAAGGGACCCAAACTTTGTGATATAATACATAAAATATTTTATATCCCCCCATTGTTTCAAGAAAACATCATATAAATCCTCAATTCCAGCAATGTATCCAAGGGTCAACCCTATAAACCATTTTCTAACCTCAACATCGAGGCTCTAGACAAAGACTCTCATCCACACATCTTCGTTTTCAATATTCATATTTTATGCATAACTGTAAAAGGAAGCAAGGTCTTCTTCAGCAGTTATGTCTTCCTCTTCAATGAATTTGGGCATATACTTTAGGTAATATCTAGTAGGGAGAGCATTCATGGGATGAGGTAAGACTAGAGGGGCATATCTAGCAGCCACTATGGCATCCATTCTATTTATATGGGGATTAGCACCTACCATAGTGATGATAAGTGGAGGAGAACCAGGAGGGGATGGATTTCGAATAGGGGATACTAGAATTGAGCTTCTAGGAGTAGAAGGAAACAACAGAGGATTAAGAAAAAAAGATACAAGGCTTAATGGAACATAAGTTTTCCTTTTTTCAAAATCCGTAATTCTAATAGGAGGAGGGGTGATAAAACCCTGGGTGGGTTACTCTTCCAAGGTTCTGGTTCTAGACCAAGGTACAACCTCGGGGGAGATAGGAATGACAAAGACTTCTCACTCCAATTCAAAACCAGGAGGAGAAAAATCAACAGGAAAACTCCCAAACTTTAAACTTCGGGAAACTCCAATAGAAGGTATAATAGGAAAACGAGAAGCAGATATCTGAGTTTCTACAGGATGAAAATGAAAATCATTAGAAATACCTGGTTCAGCAGTAGAATTACCTTCTCGAGGGGCCTTTCCCTTTCTGATAATTTTCTCTGGGTCAGCTTCAGGAGTTGTTAAAGGAAGCTATGGAGTAGACCTCATGTGTTTGCCTCTAGAAGCCACAATGGAAATAGTGGATTAACCTTAAATGTATTCACATCAGTGGAGTCACCATGTGCACAGTTGAAATATTTGATGTACTAAGTTCTGATGCACCTTCAGAACCAATAATATTTGTCATTCAATCCCAGGTAAAATATTCAATTTGTGTCTGACAAAAGTGCCAGAAATGTTAGCACCAGAACTCACCTCCAGATTTCGTCGAAAGTAATCCCAGTACCCATCGGAGCTTTATGTCACAGGTTGGTTATTAAAAGGTCAAATGGGCGTAATCTCAAGAAAATATCATCTTATCTAAGAAAACTGAACTGGTATTCACAAGCAGGTGAGGTATTAGTTTAACTTTAGTCAGTAGATTAGTAAAGGTGAATAGGAGGAAGAATTTGGTGAGAACTATGTAGAGGTCTGCTCTGGATATCAGGTCTTCTAGCAGCCCAGGAGGGAAAAAATTAAACACAAGATATTCTTGAATTCAAATTTCAAAGAAACTGAAAGGAATTATAATAGCACTAGAATCAAGATTTCATCATAATACAATCACAATAATTCATGTGAATCAGTCACTCATGAACTCTTTCAGTAACATACACCAATAAGATGGAGTAAGAAAGTTGATTGTCATTAAAAAAGAAATCTCAGATTACAACACATAACCAAAGAACCAAAAGATTCATTAAAACTTTACAATACAGGAGCTTTGCACTAGCATCGATGCTAACAAAATATCAAAACTGAGTATTTATACTCAGAACAACCTGCTACCACTAGTAGTGTTACCTAGCTACTACATTCAAAGCTTCACGTATGCACCTTCTTCTATCAGTCTTAACTTGTATTCTTCTATCAAACGCGATCTCAGATGAGTATGGGATTTGCAGGAAAATCCATTGGCGGGGGACCTTGGGTTGACAGTCTGCCCCAATGACTGGATTTTCCATGCTTTCCATTTATGGGGTGAAACGAGGTTTCAACTACCTCCCCCAATTTCCATTAAATACCTGCATTGGGATCGGAATGGAGTAGGACACCCATGAAATCTCCTAGAGATGTTCACGAATCCTCCAAGTCAAGCTCAATGCCTTGAAACCACGTAGATATTTTGATGAGACCAAGACGAGAGGTTTGATCCCTTGGCACATCTCCTATCCATCACTCCACGCGACCTTGGGCCATGACCTTATGCATGTCCCATATGAAATTTGACAATCTCGCACTTTAGGGGTCTTCACTCCTATTGATATCAAATATTCTGATGTTTGATCCAACGAAATGACCCATCTTCATCGACGTTCAGATTTTCTTTGAACTTGATGACCAAGATCATTTCCTTGAACAATATCAGATGCCCACTGCTCGATATGCACTTTCCCTTTCTTTATGTCCCTACTTCCATATGAATGTGGGTTGTGATCATGAGCCCAACTTTAAGGTGCATTGTGATTTCAAGTTTTGTGATCTCACATTATGATCCATGCTCAAACCTATGAGTCGTGAAATCATGATCTCTTGGATCATATGCCACGTGTCCCCTTTGATCGGATGAGCCAAATGAATATTGGCATTTTGGAACCTCAGGCCATCATCATTTATCACTTTGGATTTTCCAAACTGACTTTCTCCATGTTGATCCTACACCACATGTCCTTCTGAAATAGGAAACCCAGATCATTTCACGACTTCACGTTTTGTGAGTCCTCATGAATCTACCCTTTGACTACTCCATTTTGCGAGTCAGTGAAATGCTAATCTTGTGCCACATGTCCTTCACAGGATCAACAGCTAGGATGGAATCACGATTTTAGAACTATGTCTGATGCTATACTTCACATAACTCTATGATCCCAATCACCTGATGGTCATCGATCTGATCTGCCTGATGGATCTCTGCCATTGAAAGAAGATACTGCTCTCTCACTGGATTTGAGTCCATATCAGACTGATCTAAGTGTTGTTCTTTTTCTCACATTTGCGGCTTTTGTAAATGAATACTTGGATGATTGACTAATGGCTTAGGAGGTTAAAAGGATCAATGAAAGATGTAAAGAAAGATAAGTGATCGACCATACATAAAAAAGAAAGCCTTAGTGTCGACAGTTCTCAGGAAGGAAAAAAGAAGAAAAACTATAAGCCGAAAGGAAAAATCATTACGATTGGGTCTATAAGAGGAGGAAAGAGAGGAAAAAATTAAAGACTTAGGAAAAAACCCCAAATTCGCAAGACTCTAAAAAGTTTATGTGATAACACATAGCATGATAGATTTGTCAAAATATATCAATAGACATCATAAATCATAAACATCAAATACCAAGACAAGAATGATCACCAATATATCCACCATATATATCATAAAGGTCATAAATGTTTTACAAAAACTATATATACAACTGCTCGTAGGCTCATGAGTCTCATTACCCCTGTGAGTACAAAACTAGGTATCAAATACCCTATACAAAATCAGGCCCCAAAACCCATACATCTTATCTGGACACTCATGGTACCCCTAGAGCTCCTCCCCCAGGTCCCCTATGAGTTGGAGGTGCCCCACCTACTGGGGGCCCTCCAGATCCCAGAGGAAACTATCTAGTCATAGCTTCCCCCACCACTACTTCTTTGTGGATCAATGGCCGCCACTCTGCCAGTACTCCCACACACTGGTCTAGGACCTCGTCGCACACTAGTCCAAGACCTCATCACACACTGGTCCAGGACCTCGTTGTCCTGGATGTGGGCCCATACACCCTTAGGAACACCCTGAAGGACCCATTAGAAATGTCGGCATATATCCTCTAATAGGGTCATAGCATGTCCCTGGGGCCCTCTGGATGACCCCTCACTGGCATCATCCCGTCGATGCCTCTACCCAACCATCACCTATGTGAGCTCCTGTCAATTCGGTTCCCATTGAGTCGACTCTCGGATGACCCATGCCTCCCACCCCCGATGATGCAAGAGCATCACTCCAACCCAACGACATGCCAACAACATGTTTAGCGTGCATTCAATGGAGGAGAGAGGCTCCAACCCTCTCATTTTAAAATTTGAAATTGTAATTAAATGCAATTAAATGTTTGTAAGGCTGGAAGAGTCAAATCAATGCCTTTGAACAAGAAACCATTGAAGTCTCCTTTATTAGGTGAGCTGGAATAGATATTGAGCTGGGCCTTAGATATCAAGATGTAAACATAAATTAATGAGAGTAGTTAGCTTGGAGGGAAGAGCTTGAGGAGCCCCTTTGTAAAAATATATTTGTATCTAGATTTATTAGGTAGATGAGGTTATAAGATAAGAGAAAGAAAAGAGAGAGTTGAGACTCTGTTGCAGTCCGAACTCAACCATATTGTAGTTGGACATTCATATTAATAAAAAGAGCAATTTTTTCTGCATGAGATTCTTTATGTGTTTATGTGTATTTGGTGAATGTCATATTTATGTGTTTATGCATTTATGTTGTAGATGTATGATAGGTTCCATATGCAGTTTATAGACATATTTTTTTTTCTATGAGGTTTGTCGATTTCAGTCTGGATTCTTTTGTGGATAAATGCAAGGGGTTGCATGACAGAGTGTTGAAGACTTTGTGAGCTAGTGGAAGTGTGCACATCCAAATTTTGTGGTGAATTCAGGAAAAGACGTGCTAGAAGGGAACACCAGAGGAATTATAAACTCAAAAGAGAACCTAAAGGTTACTGAACACCTTGGAGGAAGGACTGTGTAGAGGAGGGCACAGAGGGAAAACAAAATTTCTGAGGATTCTGTGAAGCTCTACCAGGTGGGCATCGAGCAGGTGCAAGGAGTGCACCAAGGAACTCTGTTTCAAGTTCAATGAGAAGAGAAGTGTCAAGGAGAGACACCCAAAGAGTTACTGAATACTCTGTAAGCTTGGTAATGAGTTTTGAGCATAAGTTGCCAACATGACACTTATATCCCTTCAGGGAGTGAAAGGGTTGATACAGAGTTGTTGAAAAATGAGGAGGAATACCAGTGCAAGGAGTGCACCAGGAAAACACTAGGACGAAGTGTTGAAATGAATCTAGTTGAAGGCCAGTGAAGGCATAAGAAGTGCATGCAGAGAGAGCTTGTTTTAAGTTCCAAATATCGAGAGGTTGAGTGCAGAGTGTGTGCGGGACCGAGGTCAAGTTTCATTGATAAAGCTCAGAAGGGAAAGAAGAAATCGAGACCCAACGGTCGAGCTCACGGGAGGACAATCGAAGGCTAAGACCGTTGAAACATTGGAAATTTTATAGTCTGGGAAGAAATCCAAAGCTCAGGAGGAGGAGTGATAGTTTCTGTTGGATCGAGTAGAGGAAAATATCTAGACCATTGGAACCCATGTCCAGACAATGAGAAGAAATCCCAGGAGGAGATCAGATCTAGACCGTTGGATTTGAGTGCATGGATCAACAACTATTGATCTAGAGGTAAGGTGAACACACCTTAACCATTTGAAGGGAAATAGAGGAGTGGACTTTGCGATGTCCCAAGTTCCTAAACCATCAGGATCATCCATTGTCGTAGGAAAGGTGGAAGCAGATTTGGGAGTTTGAAGGATCGTACCTCGGAAGATTTGTGAGGAGGCAGGACATGAATAACCGAGGAGCTAGGATTCGCAGCGATCCTAGTTTCGTATCAAGGAGGACACGTGGCGAAAGATCAACATTTCACTGACTCGTGAATCAGGGAACTCAAAGGGTAGAGTTATGAGAGCTCACAACATATGAACTCTCGAGTCAATCTGAGCCGTCGGATTGAGGGTTGAGGACCATCGATATGATGTGGTGAATTCTCGGGAAATTGGGAATCGAAGAAAGGGATGTGTGTCCAATTTCAACTTCATGAAACATGAAGTTTTAAGCTACGATAGAATGGATCTTAGTCATCATATCATGAGAGAGATGTGACCATTGATCTAGGTCAACAAATTTCAAAATTTCAAGGATTGGACTTTGGAGAATCACATTGGACTACGTTTCGACTTCGTGAGTTGCAAAGTCCCAAAGCACTCGGAGGATTGGCCCAGGTCATGGGGTAATCATCATATGGATGGAGGATAAGGGAGAAGATAGCACGCGCTAGACCCCTGTCGGGATTTTGGAGGTTGGGAGAGTCGAGGTGACTCACATGTAAATACTCGACTAGTGAAATCATGAAATGCCTTTTGGATCACAACTAGTGTTCATGGGGAGGAAGATTGTGCCTGATGCTTATTCACGTAGGTGGAGTTTTGTAATAGGACTTGTGGATTTGTTCATGGGATTCTAGTAGGGAATCGAAGAGCTAATCTAGCTCGAGGGTGAGAAGATCTAGTGACTAGGAGGTCAATGGACCCTGTCGAGGTACGAGGTCTGTGTCAAGTGGTATCAGAGCCACTTTCTATCTATAGATAGTAGGCAGAGGGAGGAAAAGGAGATAGAAGCAATAATCTGATAACATCCAGTGGCATCAGAAGCATTAGGCCACCTGAAGACAACAAGTGAAGACATAAGATAGAGTGTTGGTGATCTGTGTCAAGGATTGTTGCAAGTCCACAACATTCAGAAAACAACCAGATGAGTTGTGAGATAATATGGGAATGATATTGGTTGTAGAGTAAATAACAAACTTGCCAGGAGGGTAGGCAAAGAGTGAAAATTGATACTGAAGGCCAAAAGCATGGTCAATACAAGGATGACCAACAGAGGAGTAAAGATAATATTGACAAAGAGTTCACTGAGGTAAGAGAAAGGATGGAGAATCTTGCATTCAAAATTCAGCAAGATGCAAAAG
>JZKD02S1828685.1:27418-37889 GCA_000966675.3 Picea glauca
TTTGATTTTCATGGTTCTAAGTTTCTCATGCTTTCTAATATTTATTTCTTATTTGTTTTAGTTTATTTCTTTGTTTTCATATGTGTTTGGCTTATATAATCCACTCAAAAAACTTCTGTCTTGTCTAGCAGGCTCATATAGACATGCAAGTGTTGTGGTTTTTCTCACCCAAGTGAAAAAATCAACACAAAAAAAGCCATTCAGAAGAAAGAATGGGAAAATGGCATGAAAGAAGAATACCAATCCATTATAAATAATGATGTATGGGAAATAGTTTCCAGACTGAAGAAAAAAAATGTGGCATCTTCCAAATGGTTATACAAGATAAAACATGCTACTGATGGAAGTACTAAAAAACACAAATCAAGATTTGTAGCTCATGGATTTTCTCAAAAGGAAGGCATTGACTATTGTTGGCACGAGGGTAGACCCATGTTTCAACACTTCAATAATGCACCAACAAAAACCTAACTACCGACCCTTTAGGAAACACCTGAGAAGTAGGTGAAGTCTCACCTGAGGTAGTGGCAAGGGGGGTTGTAGGACTCAGGTGTCTACAACCTAGCTGGGACACAAATCCATGATTACAACTCTTAACATAGAAATTAGCCATAACATGCATTAGTTCATAAATTCCTTCACACCACAGATTAAACCCTAAATACAGAACAACGCAGTAACAACCCAGATCAAGTACTTTCCACCACTTAGAACATACTATTAACTCATATCTAACATTCATTTATCATCAATAGTTCACTAAGAATCCATACATCTATCTAACATACATAAATATCAATACACTAATAGATAAACAACATCAACAACATCGCACAAAGCACATCAGCGCAGGATATATGTGGTTCAACCCAGTGTGGGGCTACGTCCACCAACTCTTCTTCTTGTTTATTAGTATCCTTCAATCTTCTTATAGGAACAGAGCCACAGGGATAACTTCGCACTGGACAGATGATATGTGCACAGTGTACTAGATCCACCTTCCTCAAAATCGGGTCAAGGAACAAAGCCTTACACAATTTTTCTACATAAAGCTGCTTACAATCAGTTGCACTCAGCTAGGACTTTATAGATGCTTGCACAAGACAAAAAAATCTACTTCTTACAACATATTGTGCACATAGCCAACACCCCCCTCTTACAGTCACTTAGTTACTTATTCATACATTACAAAAAGGCCTAAGCATGGGTAAACCCATGGAATGACATCCCATACCCGTTACATAAACCCTAAAAGCCCAAATATCTCGCAAAACAAGAGAGATCCCGCGATATCTGCCTCACCTGCGTGCTCCATCTTCGACCAGCCTGTCGAAGTCCCAAAAATGGTCAAACATGACCAATGTTCTCTCGAAACTTGGTCAAGGGCCAATAGGCCCCCAACACTCACCTTTGACTTGTCTCGAGTCACTGTAATCTAGACAAATATGCTTCAAAGGTCTCAATCTTAGCTCAAGCTGCCTCGACTTTCTTCTTCACTAGAGCCTCCTGCTCGGTGAAATCCTAAAGTACTTTCTCGGTGATAGGCCCTTCTAGGTGTTTTTCCATTGTCATGACCATATGTTCCATCTCTGATCCTTGTCCCTTGTTCTCTTCGAAAATAATGTAGGCTTCGTCCTACACTAGCTAGAGTCTCTATGTCACTTCCATAAACTTGCTCTGGATGGAAGTAACCTACTGTTGGACTACGTGCTTCTCTTGTGACCTCTTCATCTTCTCCACTACAATAAGAAGCTTCATGTGTGCTTGCACAGTGGAGGCATTCTTCTTCACTTCATGGAGTTGTGCTCCCAATATCCTCAGCTTCATATCTTCTACAAGGTGCTCATAGGTTTATGCACTTCAATCACTCAATTGTTTACATTCTAAGGCCAATGTCTTGATTCTTTCTACTACGTTCTTGGAAGCTTCTTCCCTCTAATCCTACACTTCTTGTGGAGTGATCGACACTACTTAAATTTATAACTCTGCTAATCTTTCTTGAAGTTGTTGAATAGCCTCAGCGAGATTCCCTACTTTTCTCTCGGCTGGCTCTTCTTCCATCTATGCCAAGCCCAACATAGAGAAAAGTGATCTAGTCATAGCCTCTTTAACCCCAATTGCATCCATGATCAACTGGTATTTCTCTTTATGCATTTTCTCTTTGTCCTCTTCAAACATCTCCCTAAGTTCATCTTTCTCTTTCTATGTAGTTCGAAGTTGCTCTCGGATCTCCTCCTTTTCTTGCTTCAAGGCCTATGTGGCCTGCTCCTTTTCCTCTTGGGCTCAACAAAGTCAAACCTCTGTTGCATCTTATAACCTTCACAAATGTGTGGACTCATACCCCAATTCTACATTTTCTGCTGAGGATGGCACAGTGGGAACCATGGGGCTTGAATAGATAGCTTGTTGGATGTCTTTGAGCTCTTTCTCTCTTCTTTCATACATCGAATCTTTCTTTGCTCCATGTTTCTGCAAGATGTCTTCTAAAGTGTTTTCTATAGTTGTGATGATGAGATTAATGTCATACACTGTGAGCACATTCTTCGATTGAGGCTTTTTGGCATGAACCTTTTTTCTTGCCGAAGGTTTCTCTGGGGAAACATTCCTCTTTTGTGATGCTTCTGTTGTGGTGAGGGGATCCTTCGATGGTGTAGCTTCGCCTTTGTACTTCTTCTCTCCTTATTCCCCTCTTTCCTCTTGGTTCACTTTGTCTCCTCCTCCTCCTACAGGTGATTCAAGCATAGTTTCCTCTCAAGTGTTGTCCTTCTCATCACTTTATATGTCTTGGACTTCGTCCTTTTTCTTATTTTTCTTTGCGTTTCTTTATCCATCATGTTCGACCTGGGTGACTAATGGGCTTCCAATGATATTGGGGTTAGACAACTCTACATCCTCCATTGGTACAAGGAATTATGCTGACTATTCCTTAGTGATATCTTCCATGTCTTCCTCAATGAACTTATATTAATACTGCATCTCCTCCTTACTTTCAACCCTGCACGCAATGATGTAGATGAAGTGTTGGTCTGCGTGAAACTTTGCTATTGTCTTGTACCGGTGGAGTGTATTTGGTGTCATTCGAGGGAAGGATTCAATGGAACTCTTCAAATGTAGGTAATAAGTATGGAGGACAACATTCGACTGCCACTGCTTCACCATATGATTTAGATACAACAAGGTAGAGAACCTCACGTCCAACGGTTCTGATGGCTCAACTTTTGGGAAGGCTACTCCTTCTGTCATTTTTGACGCGACAAATGTGATTAAGATCAGTAGCCAACTAAAATGAAATTTGTATCCTTAGTCCTGCACTTCATGATTGTCCTTATCCAAATTATTGACGAGGTGACTCACCCATGTTAATCTGCATTACTTCAAAACACTTCCCTGCGAGGTCAACTACAAACCTGTGACTTGTGTCAGATGGTTCTTTTGGAAGAGCTTTCCAGCGATCAATTGATGTCTTCCCAGGTAGAGATTTGATGTCTTCCTTGGGTAAAACCGATGAGGATCTGATCCCTGCATGCTTATTCTAATGATCAAATGGATCACTATTGAATCCATAGTGATGTGTCTATCTAACCAAATATAACCTCCATGATAGCACGACAGGAGGATTTTAACGCAAGAGTTAACCTCCTAATGTCTGTCGAAGTGGGGGATCTTCATTACATTCAATATTGTGGAGCACATGATCTCCTTAATAAATGGTTGAGGAAATATATTAGGCTTCTTCCCATTCATCTTCATTAGGTACCTATGTGGTGCAAGCATCATGTAGTTCTTTTGGCCTCTGAGGTTGAAGTCGTTGATCTTGAGAGCTGGGATTAGTCTTAAATGAGGTCCAACTATATGTATCCCCTTCGGGAGGTACACAGTAATGAGAATGTACTCAAATTCACGTGGCACACTATCATGGTGAGTTACACTAGCCAATAGTGGGGCATAGTCAAGAAATACCGATAGTATCTGCTTTGCGTTAGCCAGATCGTCACAATATTTTCTTCTTTTCTTAGTTACGGTTTGTCTAGATCGATATCTAGTCGAGGGTGATTCTTGAAATCCACCCATCGATGATGCTTGTATTGATACAGACATGACTTTCTTAGCCATGAGGTCAATCAAAATATCCTCTACATACTTCTATAACGTGCTATGCTTGCCCGACATTCACACTTGGAATCACAGAGATCGGGTAGGTGAACAGACATAATAGGTAATCAAACAAACGATGAGGTATAGACAACACAACGCGGTATGTGATCAATTCTCTATTAGCTCAAATATCTCAGTTTGCAAAAAGTGGTCCCGCTGCGACATTTGATAGATTAAATAAGAAATGTCTTAATGGATTCCTTCAACGTGTTGAAATGCCTTAATCAATACGAATCCATACGTTATGGCACGGTCCCAACGGTCCAATGGAGATCTTTTTGGAAATAATTGTGTTTCTAGCCATTCTGGAGCATCGTTCTAATGGTCAAGACACCTCCAACAATCATATAGCTTAGTCATGGCAAGGTCCCATTCTGCGTGGTTATGCTATCCTAACAAGTTTCAAGTTCTACAAACCTGCTTTCTGCAAAGTCATTTCTGGAACTTTTTGCAGTTTTTCAAATTTTGCTTTCTTCTTACTGAGATTTATGGCCTTATTTCCCATGATTTGAGTCTATGGATTCCTCTTTCCATTCTTATTATTTTCTTCCCTTAACATAGTAACTTCACACTATTGACATTCCTCCAAATATTTCAAGGGTAATACCCCTTCTTTTACTATTTTCGGGGTGAGTGCAATTCTTTCTTGCATGGACAGGTTCTTCAAACCTTCTTGTTTTCTTTCAACTTCGACAACTAATTCTATGGCCCTTTGTTTCTCTGACTTATCCTCTTGTTCTTATTTTAATTGCTCTATTTTCCTGGCTATGAAGTCCCTTAATTATTTATTTTTTTGTTCTGGAGCTTCCTCTTCTGCTTTCCTTCAGATATGATATTTATCAATCCAAGCCTTTCCTAACAAAAGTGGAAATGGGGAGTCGTTCTGAACAAACTTAATGACTTCAAATTCTTCTTCGGTCAATGTTTCATGAGAAATCATAGGTACATTAGAAACTCTTCCACATAGGGTTATCATCTTTCCTTTAAACAACCCTATCCTTCCCAATGAAGCTACTATAGCAGGCTTTCCCAAAATTTCCCAAGTTCTTTATGGCATAATATTCACATGTGTTTCCTCATCCAAGACATAGTCTATGTCGAAGTGTCCTATTCTTGTTTCTATGTGTTTCTTCTCTTAGAATATCTCTAGCAAACTGATATCTCTGTGATCGTTCAGTGTTTCTTTCAGCTATCATAACATAGTCTCGGATTCTTTCTCATTTTCTAACATATCCTTAGTCCCTTGACCTTATTCATAGTTTTATGGTATCATGTTCATCTTCTCAACTTTGGCAATCATTCTAGAGAAATCCTCAACTTCATGGCCAATATCTTTACAACAAACACAAATAGGACTTGTACCAGGGCATTCCTTAGCAAGATGTCCTGATCTTCTACAATTATAACATAGTGTTAATCCTCTCTTTCTTTTAAATGATCCCCAACCTTTCCTGTACTGTGCATTGGGATCACAACGATGGACCTGCAATCTAAAAAAGTTCTTTCTTTGTTCCTACACCCACTTGTTCATCCAAAAATTCTTTCTATGCATAGGAATAACATATCTTTCACTATTTCTATTAAATTTATTCAGATCAACTCTTTCTTCTAGTTGTGCCCTAATTTTCAAACTGGGACAAAATTTATCAAACATACATAGATTTATATTTTCAAAGAAAAAAATTCCACTTATCTTACCTTTATCAGAGTACAAATCTTTGAGATCTTACCTCTTTTCTTCAGATNAGAATACCAATCCATTATAAATAATGATGTATGGGAAATAGTTTCCAGACTGAAGAAAAAATATGTGGCATCTTCCAAATGGTTATACAAGATAAAACATGCTACTGATGGAAGTGCTGAAAAACAAAAATCAAGATTTGTAGCTCATGGATTTTCTCAAAATGAAGGCATTGACTATTGTTGGCACGAGGGTAGACCCATGTTTCAACACTTCAATAATGAACCAACAAAAACTTAACTACCGACCCTTTAGGCAACACCTGCGAAGTAGGTGAAGTCTCACCTGAGGTAGTGGTAAGGGGGGTTGTAGGACTCAGGTGTCTACAACCTAGCTGGGACACAAATCTATGATTACAACTCTTAACATAGAAATTAGCCAATAACATGCATTAGTTCATAAATTCCTTCACACCACAGATTAAACCCTAAATACAGAACAACGCAGTAACAACCCAGATCAAGTACTTTCCACCACTTAGAACATACTATTAACTCATATATAACATTCATTTATCATCAATAGTGCACTAAGAATCCATACATCTATCTAACATACATAAAGATCAATACACTAATAGATAAACAACATCAACAACATCGCACAAAGCACATCAATGCAGGATATATGTGGTTCAACCCAGTGTGGGGCTACGTCCACCAACTCTTCTTCTTGTTTATTAGTATCCTTCAATCTTCTTATAGGAACAGAGCCACAGGGATAACTTCACACTGGACAGATGATATGTGCACAGCGTACTAGATCCACCTTCCTCAAAATCAGGTCAAGGAACAAACCCTTACACAATTTTTCTACATAAAGCTGCTTACAATCACTTGCACTCAGCTAGGACTTTATAGATGCTTGCACAAAGCCAACAAAATCTAATTCTTATAACATATTGTGCACATAGCCAACACCCCCCTCTTACAGTCACTTAGTTACTTATTCATACATTACAAAAAGGCCTAAGCATGGGTAAACCCATGGAATGACATCCCATACCTGTTACATAAACCCTAAAAGCCCAAATATCTCGCAAAACAAGAGAGATCCCGCGATATCTGCCTCACCTGGGTGCTCCATCTTCGACCAGCCTGTCGAAGTCCCAAAAATGGTCAAACATGACCAATGTTCTCTCGAAACTTGGTCAAGGGTCAATAGGCCCCCAACACTCACCTTTGACTTGTCTCGAGTCACTGTAATCTAGACAACTATGCTTCAAAGGTCTCAATCTTAGCTCAAGCTACCTCGACTTTCTTCTTCACTAGAGCCTCCTGCTCGGTGAAATCCTAAAGTACTTTCTCAGTGATAGGCCCTTCTAGGTTTTTTTCCATTGTCATGACCATCTGTTCCATCTCTGATCCTTGTCCCTTGTTCTCTTCGAAAATAATGTAGGCTTCGTCCTACACTGGCTAGAGTCTCTATGTCACTTCCATAAACTTTCTCTGGATGGAAGTAACCTATTGTTGGACTACGTGCTTCTCTTGTGACCTCTTCATCTTCTCCACTACAATAAGAAGTTTCATGTGTGCTTGCACAGTGGAGGCATTTTTCTTCACTTCATGGAGTTGTGCTTCCAATATCCTCAGCTTCATATCTTCTACAAGGTGCTCATAGGTTTATGCACTTCAATCACTCAATTGTTTACATTCTAAGGCCAATGTCTTGATTCATTCTACTATGTTCCTGGAAGCTTCTTCCCTCTAATCCTACACTTCTTGTGGAGTGATCGACACTTCTTGAAGTTATAACTCTGCTAATCTTTCTTGAAGTTGTTGAATAGCCTCAGCGAGATTCCCTACTTTTCTCTCGGCTGGCTCTTCTTCCATCTATGCCAAGCCCAACATAGAGAAAAGTGATCTAGTCATAGCCTCTTTAACCCCAATCATATCCATGATCAATTGGTATTTCTCTTTCTGAATTTTCTCTTTGTCCTCTTCAAACATCTCCCTAAGTTCATCTTTCTCTTTCTATGTAGTTCGAAGTTGCTCTTGGATCTCCTCCTTTTCTTGCTTCAAGGCCTATGTGGCCTACTCCTTTTCCTCTTGGGCTCAACAAAGTCAAACCTATGTTGCATCTTATAACCTTCACAAATGTGTGGACTCATACCCCAATTCTACATTTTCTGCTGAGGATGGCACAGTGGGAACCACGGTGCTTGAATAGATATCGTGTTGGATGTCTTTGAGCTCTTTCTCTCTTCTTTCATACATCGAATCTTTCTTTTCTCCATGTTTCTGCAAGATGTCTTCTAAAGTGTTTTCTATAGTTGTGATGATGAGATTAATGTCATACACTGTGAGCACATTCTTCGATTGAGGGTTTTTTGCATGAACCTTCTATCTTGCCGAAGGTTTCTCTGGGGAAACATTCCTCTTTTGTGATGCTTCTGTTGTGGTGAGGGGATCCTTCGATGGTGTAGCTTTGCCTTTGTACTTCTTTTCTCCTTCTTCCCCTCTTTCCTCTTGGTTCACTTTGTCTCCTCCTCCTCCTACAGGTGATTCAAGCATAGTTTCCTCTCAAGTGTTGTCCTTCTCATCACTTTATATGTCTTGGACTTCTTCCTTTTTCTTATTTTTCTTTGCGTTTCTCTATCCATCATGTTCGACCTGGGTGACTAATGGGCTTCCAATGATATTTGGGTTAGACAACTCTACATCCTCCATTGGTACAAGGAATTATGCTGGCTATTCCTTAGTGATCTCTTCCATGTCTTCCTCAATGAACTTATATTAATACTGCATCTCCTCCTTACTTTCAACCCTGCACGCAATGATGTAGATGAAGTGTTGGTTTGCGTGAAACTTTGCTATTGTCTTGTACCGGTGGAGTGTATTCAGTGTCATTCGAGGGAAGGATTCAATGGAACTCTTCAAATGTAGGTAATAAGTATGGAGAACAACATTCGACTGCCACTGCTTCACCATATGATTTAGATACAACAAGGTAGAGAACCTCACGTCCAACGGTTCCGATGGCTCAACTTTTGGGAAGGCTGCTCCTTCTGTCATTTTTGACGCGACAAATGTGATTAAGATCAGTAGCCAACTGAAATGAAATTTGTATCCTTAGTCCTGCACTTCATGACTTTCCTTCTCCAAATCATTGACGAGGTGACTCACCCATGTTCATCTGCATTACTTCAACACACTTCCCTGCAAGGTCAACTACAAACCTGTGACTTGTGTCAGATGGTTCTTTTGGAAGAGATTTCCAGTGATCAATTGATGTCTTCCTAGGTAGAGATTTGATGTCTTCCTTGGGTAAAACTGATGAGGATCTGATCCCTGCATGCTTATTCTAATGATCAAATGGATCACTATTGAATCCATAGTGATGTGCCTATCTAACCAAATATAACCTCCATGATAGCACGACAGGAGGAGTTTAACGCAAGAGTTAACCTCCTAATGTCTGTCGAAGTGGGGGATCTTCATTACATTCAATATTGTGGAGCACATGATCTCCTTAATAAATGGTTGGGGAACTATATTAGGCTTCTTCCCATTCATCTTCATTAGGTACCTATGTGGTGCAAGCATCATATAGTTCTTTTGGCCTCTGAGGTTGAAGTCGTTGATCTTGAGAGCTGGGATTAGTCCTAAATGAGGTCCAAATATATGTATCCCCTTCGGGAGGTACACAGTAATGATAATGTACTCAAATTCATGTGGCATGCTATCATCGTGAGATACACTAGCCAATAGTGGGGCATAGTCAAGCAAGACCGATAGTATCTGCTTTGCATTAGCCAGATCGTCACAGTATTTTCTTCTTTTCTTAGTCACAGTTTGTCTAGATCAATATCTAGTCGAGGGTGATTCTTGAAATCCACCCATCGATGATGCCTGTATTGCTACAGAAATGACTTTCTTAGCCATGAGGTCAATCAAAATATCCTCTACATACTTCTATAACGTGCTATGCTTGCCCGGCATTCACACTTGGAATCACAGAGATTGGGTAGGCGAACATACATAATAGGTAATCAAATAGACTATGAGGTATAGACAACACAACGCGGTATGTGATCAATTCTCTATTAGCTCAAATATCTCAGTTTGCAAAAAGTGGTCCCGCTGCGACATTTGATAGATTAAATAAGAAATGTCTTAATGGATTCCTTCAACGTGTTGAAATGCCTTAATCAATACGAATCCATACGTTATGGCACGGTCCCAACGGTCCAATGGAGATCTTTCTGGAAATAATTGTGTTTCTAGCCATTCTGGAGCATCGTTCTAATGGTCAAGACACCTCCAACAATCATATAGCTTAGTCATGGCAAGGTCCCATTCTGCGTGGTTATTCTATCCTGACGAGTTTCAAGTTCTGCAAACCTGCTTTCTGCAAAGTCTTTTCTGGAACTTTTTGCAGTTTTTCAAATTTTGCTTTCTTCTTACTGAGATTTATGGCCTTATTTCCCATGATTTGAGTCTATGGATTCCTCTTTACATTCTTATTATTTTCTTCCCTTAACATAGTAACTTCACACTATTGACATTCCTCCAAATATTTCAAGGGTAATACCCCTTCTTTTACTATTTTCGGGGTGAGTGCACTTCTTTC
>JZKD02S1828685.1:56557-68109 GCA_000966675.3 Picea glauca
ACCTTCCCACATAAAACAAACCTGTGGAGGAATCCCAACATGCTCCAAAGAAAAATAAGGAACCTCAAAAGAAAAAGAGCAAGAAGGACAAGGCAACTCAATCATCACCTAGAACAATGAGCCAACATGAAAAGGCTAGTAAACAAGCAGGGCCCTCTTCAATAGTCAATAAGACTTTTAAAAGTCAAGAATCAAAAGGTAAAACCAAATTAGTAGAGAAGACTTCAATAGTAGCACTTAAGGAGAAGGGCCATAAGACAAAAATTGTAAGAAAAGGGAAGAACAACTCAGAAAATAAAAGTGAACAGTGTATAAAGCAATCCCCTGTAACCATTCCGCAAATAGAAAAGAAGAAAAGGAAGCCTGTGAGTACCCCTGATCCAGTACCTCCTTGTAAAAGAACCATAAGGAGCATGACCAAGAAAGGAAAGGCAATTGTCATTCCTCATAAACAGGAAGATCCAATTGATCTTACGTCCCCTTCTGAAGACTTATCAGTCCAGGATGACATCCCTAGTTTGACCGAGGAACAAGCTACTATTGCTTTATGTGGGATGAGGGAGGAAGTGGAGGAAAGAGAATGCATCCAGCCAGTATTAATGGAGTCAAAAAGGACCTTAACAAGAGAACAGATGAAGAAAAATATTGGAGAACTACAAAAACAAAATCAGGAACTCAAACAAGAAGTGAAAGAATGCCAACTGTTGGACAGGTATATCAAAAAGGAAAATGAGCAATTGAAAGAAACTAGCCAGCAACTTCAAGATGACTATGAAGAGACTTCTAATAATCTCAAGAAGGTACTATGACTCCTACAATACGTTAGGGTCATCAAAAGGGAGATAAAAGAGGAAGCCTCAACCATCAACATCATTGATCCACATCAGTAAAGCATGCAGTCTCAAGTTTTGAAACATTTTGGGTTTGTTTTCAATTGCATGAGGACATGCAATGGTTTTGGCATGGGGGAATGTTGATCGTTTAAATTGACATCCCCACTACCCTATGATACTCCTCATCTATACCTTCTTGGCATACCTAAGCTTGGGTAAATGACAAAGAACACTACCATTAGTCATTGATAAGGTCATAAGGTAAAGTATAATTAATTCATGCATTTTTGTGGTATTATTGAGCTAGGAGATTAAATGTTTCATGTATAATATTTGACCTCTAGATAAGTCCAACCTTCCTGTACTAGCTCATCTATCTGGTACTTGTGCACCAAATTGCCACTGTCCAAATCCAGTACCAAACACACCTTCTATGTATATATGGTATTGAATCTCACCTGTCGCGATCCGGTACCAATGATCATGGACTATTGTGATCTGGTACGACCATTCATGCACTATTTGGATCCAGTACCATCTACCTGTTATGATCCGATACCAATTCAAAAAGCTAAATGTACCAATTTTAGCTCCAGATTGTGCCCAAGACAACTGTTGAGTGTTTATTGATTCATAAATTCTTTAGCAAAGCTATGTTAAGATAGTTTGTTATTGCTTCATCCTCATGCACTTCATGTCATGAGGATGAAGCTTAGAATATGTAACCAAATAATTAAAGTTAACAATTGACTGATTTGCAAACGATTTCACCTCCTTGTGTTTCATGATTAAGACTATTTAAATAGTCATGGCAAGGATGGTGAAAAGAGGAGAGTTAGCACAATACAACATATGAAATAGTGTTACATTATAAAACATATTCTAGGTGAAGATTAATAGAAGGACATCATTTATCTCAATGTCTTGATCGTCTATGATTGAATGTGAGCTGAGTTGTTAGCATAGATTGATTTTATTTTTTTAAGTTTGAATAAGAGTAATGTGTGGGTTGAAAACAATCTTATTGTAGACTTCAGTTGCTGGCCTGTTGAAGCAGCAAGGGCCCACCGCCCAACAAAGGTCAGCATCTTCATAGATTAGGATTAGCATTTGATTTCAATAGTGTGAATGTTAGATTAGATGAAGCTTTAATTTTCTCAGGTGATAACAGTATAGTTTAGGCCAGGATTTTAATTATATGACCATTTAGAGAGATTTACTCACTTTGTTTTGCATATGCTCTATTTTTATGAATTTTATTTTGTTTCATAGACATGAATGTTGACAGTAGTAGTCAGAGATATTTAAAGGTGAACTAGTGAAGTTTACAAAATCACATTGTGAACCACATCATACTCAGTATCTTGGCTATTGAACTACCCATGCTATGTCTTGATGATTGATGTGTGATTTCCTTTTAGAAGTGTGATTGCATAGTTAATTCTCTGGGTCAGATAGCAGAGTTTATTTGTCATAAGAACTCCATCTCATACTTGCATGTGCCATAATGGAGTAGATAGACTCTCTGTGAAAGACAACCAAAGTGTGTTTCAGTTTGCCAGTTTGTTTTGTTTCCAACATACATAATGTAGAATAGTTCTATACTCATGACATTAGAATTACCTTTCTTATTGGTGTCTTGTAACTTTCTTGATTATGAATCCTGGATTGATAATTAATGAGTGCATTATAATAAAGATATAAGCAACATAACATCCTTCAAATGGTTAAGGTGTGTGCACCTTACGTCTAGATCAACGATTGTTTATCCACGCACTTAGATCCAATGGTCCATATATTATCTCCTCCTATGCTCGCTTATCATTGTCTGGATGTGGGTTCCAATGGTCCATATGTTTTCCTCTTCTTGATCCAACAACAACTGTCACTCCTCCTCCTGAGCTTTGGATTTTTTCCCAAACTTGGAAGATTTCCAACATTTCGATGGTCTCATCCTTCGATTGTCCTCCTTCATGCCCGATTGTTCAGTCTTGACTTCTTCTTTCCCTCCTAATATTTGTCAATGAAACTTGACCTCAGTCCCATGCACACTTTGTGCTCAACCTCACGAGATTTAGAACTTAAAAAAAGCTCTCTCTGCGCGCACTCCTTGCGCATTGACTAGCCTTCAACTGGTTGTCTTTCAATACTTCATCCAAGTGTTGTCCTAGTGCACTTCTTACACAAGTATTCCTTGAGAGTATTCAAAAACTCAGTATCAACCCTTTCACTCCCTAAAGGGATATAAGTGCCCTCTTGGAAACTTATGCTCAAGCACTCTTTACTCAGATTATAGATTATTCACTAACTCTATGAGTGTCTCTCCTTGACACTTATCTTCTCACTGAACTCAAAACAAAGTTCCTTGGTGAACTCCTTGCACTCGCTCGATGCCCACCTAGCAGAGCTTGATAGAATCCTCAACAAATTTTTTTTCCCTCTGTGCCCTCCTCTACATAGTCCTTCCTCCAAGGTGTTTAGTAAACTTGAGGTTCTCCTTTGAGTTTATGATTCCTGTGATGTGCCCTCCCAGCACGTCTTTTCCCAAATTCTCCATAGAACTTAGATGTGCACACTTGCACTGGCTCACAGAGTCTTCAACACTCTGTCATGCAACCCCTTGAATTTAGCCACAAAATAACCCAGACTGAAATCAACAAACCTCACCAACAACTAATTTTGTCTATAACCTGTAGATGGAACCTATCATACATCTACAACATAAATGAATAAACACATAAATATGACATTCACCAAATACACATAAACACACAAAGAATCTCATGCAGGAAAAAGTGCTCTTTTTATTAATATGAATGTCCAATTACAATATGGGTGAGTTTCAACTACAACAAAGTCTCGATTGTCTCTTTTTTTTTCTCTTCTCTTCTAACCTCATTTTCCTAATGAATCTAGATACAAAGATATTTTTACAAAGGGGCTCCTCTTGCTCTTCCCTCCAAGCTACCTACTCTCATTAATTTACATTTACATCTTCAGATCTGAGGCCCAACTCAAGATCTATTCTAGCTTAGCTAATAAAGGAAACTTCAATGGTTTCCTGTTCAACAACATCGATTTGTATCTTCCTGTATTACAAACATTTAATTTCATTTAATTACAATTTCAAATTTCAAAATGAGAGGGGTGGAGCCTCTCTCTTCCATTGAATGCACGTTGAACATGATGTCTAGATGGCACGTCGTTGGGTTGGAGAGATGCTCCTACATCATACTCCACTACTGTGAAAATTTCATGAGCTCCTTCTCATTAGATTCCCAACTCTATTGAAATCCACCTAAATCCAAAACTGTTCTTTGGAGATGTCCATCTGCTCCACTTCTTTGTTGCTTCTTCTTTCCTACTTCTCTTCCAGGCTTCCTTCTGCTCAAATTTCCTTTGCTAACTGCTTCTTCTAATGCCAACATCAACCCCTTGATTTATTTAATTACCTCGTCCATCTACTTAAGTGGTTGGCTTCTCTTATGTAGTATTCTCTACTACACTTTCTTACAAATGGGTAGACCATCTTGATCCCCCCTGTTGTTTTCATTTTCTATGGAATTAACTCGCCACCTTGCGACAAACTGCAATTCTACATTATCACCAATGAACTCCTACTTAGCTCCTTCCTATGACATATTTCCTTCTGTCAGATCCTCTTGCATTGGTTCAAGTCCAACTTCTTCCAGTTTCTCCTATGGTTGGTATGCTCCTCCATTTGCTTCCAACTTAGCTTGTTGGATGTGCAAGCTTTGCACCATTACCCTTCTCTCTAGGGATTCCAATTCTTCACACAGATCAACAAAGTCCATGTTGTATTCTTCCTCTTCTTCTGTAAGCTCCAGTACTGCAACCATCTCCCATTCAGCTTCCTGGCTGAAAWTTTYAAGCAATTYCACYGAATTCTCATCTCCTTCTGCTTGGGAAAATGTCAGTGTCTGATCCTCCTCTTCTTYGTCTATGACAGTCATTGTTGKTTGTCCTTCCTCTATTGTTGCATYGAAAACACACTCTCTAACCTCAACTGGGGTTCTTRGTAGGAATATCTCAATYACCCCAATGATCAAAATGTATTTATGATCCTCCTCCATAAACTCCTCTTGCCGATATGAAATCTTAGCTAAGTTCATCTCTCCTCCCTTTCCCACCTGGAAAATTGGGATTTATGCCCTACCCTTCTGGCAATCTATGAAATTCTCCAATGGTCCCATCTCATTTCCCACCTGGAAATCTATGATATCAAATGACCTCTCTCCATTGATCACTTGGAAACATAAACTTTCTTTGCTACCCACCTAGTCATTTCTGAGACCCTTCTCCAATCTCTTCTCCTCATAATCCTTGAGGATCTTTCAAGTTTCCAGCTCACAGATATGAACCACTTCCTCTTCACCTTTGAGGATTTCAACATACCTTAGCCACTTATTTAACCGTTGTCGTTGTCCTTTGGCCAACAATCTCTTGATTGGCCACTTAAACTTATTCTTCATGGGCCACTCATACACCCAATGCACTTTTGCATCTTGCTGAATTTTGAATGCAAGATTCTCCATCCTTTCTCTTACCTCAGTGAACTCTTTGTCAATATTATCTTTACTCCTCTATTGGTCATCCTTGTATTGACCATACTTTTGGCCTTCAGTAGCAATTTTCACTCTCTGCCTACCCTCCTGGAAAGTTTTTTATTTACTCTGCAACCAATAGCATTCCCATATTATCTCACAACTCACCTGGTTGTTTTTTGAATGTTGTGGACTTGCAACAATCCTTGACACAGATCACCAACACTCTATCTTATGTCTTCACTTGTTGTCTTCAGGTGGCCTAATGCTTCTGATGCCACTAGATGTTATCAGATTATTGCTTCTATCTCCTTTGCCTCCCTCTGCCTACTATCTACAGATAGAAAGTGGCTCTAATACCACTTGACATAGACCCCCTACCTCGACAGGGTACATTGACCTCCTGGTCACTAGATCTTCTCACCCTCGAGCTAGATTAGCTCTTCGATTCCCTACTAGAATCCCATGAACAAATCCACAGGTCCTGTTACAAAACTCCACCTACGTGAATAATCATCAGGCACAATCTTCCTCCCCATGACCACTAGTTGTGATCCAAAAGGAATTTCATGATTTCACTAGTCGAGTATTTATATGTGAGTCACCTCGACTCTCCCAACCTCCAAAATACCGACAGGGGTCTAGCGCGTGCTATCTTCTCCCTTATCCTCCATCGATATGATGATTACCCCATGACCTGGGCCAATCCTCCGAGTGCTTTGGGACTTTGCAACTCACGAAGTCGGAACGTAGTCCAATGTTCTTCTCCAAAGTCCAATCCTTGAAATTTTGAAATTTGTTGACCTAGATCAATGGTCACATCTCTCTCATGATCTGATGACTAACATCCATTCTTTTGTAGCTAAAAAATTCATGTTTCGTGAAGTTTAAATTGGACACACATCCCTTTCTTCGATTCCCAATTTCCCAAGAATTCACCACGTCATATCGATGGTCCTCAACCCTCAATCCGATGGCTCAGATTGACTCGCGATTTCATATGTTGTGAGCTCTCATAACTCTACCCTTTGACTTCCCTGATTCATGAGTCAATGAAATGTTGATCTTTCGCCACGTGTCCTCCTTGATAAGAAACTAGGATCGCTGCGAATCCTATCTCCTCGGATATTTACGTCCTGCCTCCTCACAAATCTTCCGAGGTACGATCCTTCGAACTCCCAAATCTGCTGCCACCTTTCCTACGACAATGGATGATCCTGATGGTTTAGGAACTTGGGACATCGCAAATTCCACTCCTCTATTTCCCTTCAAATGGTTAAGGTGTGTTCACCTTACCTCTAGATCAATAGTTGTTGATCCATGCACTCAAATCCAATGGTATAGATCTGATCTCCTCCTGGGATTTCTTCTCATTGTCTGGACATGGGTTCCAATGGTCTAGATATTTTCCTCTACTCGATTCAACGGAAACTATCGTTCCTCTTCCTGAGCTTTGGATTTCTTCCCAGAATATAAAATTTCCAATGTTTCAATGGTCTTAGCCTTCGATTGTCCTCCCGTGAGCCCGACCGTTGGGTCTCGATTTCTTCTTTCCCTTCTGAGCTTTATCAATGAAACTTGACCTCGGTCCCACACACACTCTGCACTCAACCTCTCGATCTTTGGAACTTAAAACAAGCTCTCTCTGCATGCACTTCTTATGCCTTCACTGGCCTTCAACTAGATTCATTTCAACACTTCATCCTAGTGTTGTCCTGGTGCACTCCTTGCACTGGTATTCCTCCTCATTTTTCAACAACTCTGTATCAACCCTTTCACTCCCTAAAGGGATATAAGTGTTGTGTTGGCAACTTATGCTCAAGAACTCATTACCAAGCTTATAGAGTATTCAGTAACTCTTTGGGTGTCTCTCCTTGACACTTCTCTTCTCATTGAACTTGAAACAGAGTTCCTTGGTGCACTCCTTGCACCTGCTCGATGCCCACCTGGCAGAGCTTCACAGAATCCTCAGAAATTCTGTTTTCCCTCTGTGCCCTCCTCTACACAATCCTTCCTCCAAGGTGTTCAGTAACCTTTAGGTTCTCTTTTGAGTTTATAATTCCTCTGGTGTTCCCTTCTAGCACGTCTTTTCCTGAATTCACCACAGAATCTGGATGTGCACACTTCCACTAGCTCACAAAGTCTTCAACACTCTGTCATGCAACCCCTTGCATTTATCCACAAAAGAACCCAGACTGAAATCGACAAACCTCATAGAAAAAAAAATATGTCTATAAACTGCATATGGAACCTATCATACATCTACAACATAAATGCATAAACACATAAATATGAAATTCACCAAATACACATAAACACATAAAGAATCCCATGCAGGAAAAATTGCTCTTTTTATTAATATGAATGTCCAACTACAATATGGTTGAGTTCGGACTGCAACAAAGTCTCAACTCTCTCTTTTTTTTCTCTTATCTTATAACCTCATCTACCTAATAAATCTAGATACAAATATATTTTTACAAAGGGGCTCCTCAAGCTCTTCCCTCCAAGCTAACTACTCTCATTAATTTATGTTTACATCTTGATATCTAAGGCCCAGCTGAAGATCTATTACATCTCACCTAATAAAGGAGACTTCAATGGTTGCTTGTTCAAAGGCATTGATTTGACTCTTCCAGCCTTACAAACATTTAATTGAATTTAATTACAATTTCAAATTTTAAAATGAGAGGGTTGGAGCCTCTCTCCTCCATTGAATGCACGCTAAAAATGTTGTTGGCATGTCGTTGGGTTGGAGTGATGCTCTTGCATCATCGGGGGTGAGAGGCATGGGTCATCCGAGAGTCAACTCAATGGGAACCGAATTGATAGGAGCTCACAGAGGTGATGGTTGGGTAGAGGCATCGATGGGATGATGCCAGTGAGGGGTCATCCAGAGGACCCCCGGGACATGCTATGACCCTATTAGAGGATCCATGCCGACATTTCTAATGGGTCCTTCAGGGTGTTCCTAAGGGTGTATTGGCCCACATCCAGGACAACGAGGTCCTGGACCAGTGTGTGATGAGGTCTTGGACTAGTGTGTGACGAGGTCCTAGACGAGTGTGTGGGAGTACTGGCAGAGTGGCGGGCATTGATCCACAAATAAGTAGTGGTGGGGGAAGCTATGACTAGACAGTTTCCTCTGGGATCTGGAGGGCCCCTAGTAGGTGGGGCACCTCCAACTCATAGGGGACCTGGGGGAGGATCTCTAGGGGTACCATGAGTGTCCAGATAAGATGTATCGGTTTTGGGGCCTGATTTTGTATAGGGTATTTGATACCTAGTTTTGTACTCACAGGGGTAATGAGACTCATGAGCCTACGAGCAGTTGTATATATAGTTTTTGTAAAAAAATTATGACCTTTATGATATATATGGTGGATATATTGGTGATCATTCTTGTCTTCGTATTTGATGTTTATGATTTATGATGTCTATTGATATATTTTGACAAATCTATCATGCTATGTGTTATCACATAAACTTTTTAGAGTCTTGCGAATTTGTGGTTTTTGCCTAAGTCTTTAATTTTTTCCTTTCTTTCCTCCTCTTATAGACCCAATCGTAATGTTTTTTCCTTTCGGCTTATAGTTTTTCTTCTTTTTGCCTTCCTGAGAACTGTCGACACTAAGGCTTTCTTTTTTATGTATGGTCGATCACTTATCTCTCTTTACCTCTTTCATTGATCCTTTTTCCCTCCTAAGCCATTAGTCAGTCAGCCAAGTATTCATTTACAAAATCTGCAAATGTGAGAAAAAGAACAACACTTAGATCAGTCTGATATGGACTCAAATCAAGTGAGAGAGCAATATCTTCTTTCAATGGCAGAGATCCATCAGGCAGATCAGATCGATGACCATCAGGTGATTGGGATCATAGAGTTATGTGAAGTATAGCATCAGACATAGTTCTGAAATCATGATTCCATCCTAGCTGTTGATCCTGTGAAGGACATGTGGCACAAGAATAGCATTTCACTGACTCGCAAAATGGAGTAGTCAAAGGGTAGATTCACGAGGACTCACAAAATGTGAAGTTGTGAAATGATCTGGGTTGCCTATTTCAGAAGGACATGTGGCGCAGGATAACCATGGAGAAAGTCAGTTTGGAAAATCCAAAGTGATAAATGATGATGGCCTGAGGTTCCAAAATGCCAATATTCATTTGGCTCATCCGATCAAAGGGGACACGTGGCATATGATCCAAGAGATCATGATTTCACGACTCATAGGTTTGAGCATGGATCATAATGTGAGTTCACAAAACTTGAAATCACAATGCACCTTAAAGTTGGGCTCATGATCACAACCCACATTCATATGGAAGTAGGGCCATAAAGAAAGGGAAAGTGCATATCGAGCAGTGGGCATCTGATATTGTTCAAGGAAATGATCTTGGTCGTCAAGTTCAAAGAAAATTTGAACGTCGATGAAGATGGGTCATTTCGTTGGATCAAACATCAGAATATTTGATATCAATAGGAGTGAAGACCCCTAAAGTTCAAGATTGTGAAATTTCATATGGGATATACATAAGGTCATGGCCCAAGGTCACGTGGAGTGATGGATAGGAGATGTGCCAAAGGATAAAACCTCTCGTCTTGGTCTCATCAAAAGATCTACGTGGTTTGAAGGCATTGAGCTTGACTTGGAGGATTCGTGAACATCTCTAGGAGCTTTCATGGGTGTCCTACTCCATTCCGATCCCAATGCAGGTATTTAATGGAAATTGGGGGAGGTATTTGAAACCTCGTTTCACCCCATAAATGGAAAGCATGGAAAATCCAGTCATTGGGGCAGACTGTCAACCCAAGGTCCCCCGCCAATGGATTTTCCTGCAAATCCCATACTCATCTGAGATTGCGTTTGATAGAAGAATACAAGTTAAGACTGATAGAAGAAGGTGCATATGTGAAGCTTTGAATGTAGTAGCTAGGTAACACTACTAGTGGCAGCAGGTTGTTCTGAGTATAAATACTCAGTTTTGATATTTTGTTAGCATCGATGCTAGTGCAAAGCTCCTGTATTGTAAAGTTTTAATGAATCTTTTGGTTCTTTGGTTATGCGTTGTAATCTGAGATTTCTTTTTTAATGACAATCAACTTTCTTACTCCATCTTATTGGCGTCTGTTACTGAAAGAGTTCATGAGTGACTGATTCACATGAATTATTGTGATTGTATTATGATGAAAGCTTGATTCTAGTGCTATTATAATTCCTTTCAGTTTCTTTGAAATTTGAATTCAAGAATATCTTGTGTTTAATTTTTTTCCTCCTGGGCTGCTAGAAGACCTGATATCCGGAGCAGACCTCTACATAGTTCTCACCAAATTCTTCCTCCTATTCACCTTTACTAATCTACTGACTAAAGTTAAACTAATACCTCACTTGCTTGTGAATACCAGTTCAGTTTTCTTAGATAAGATGATATTTTCTTGAGATTACGCCCATTTGACCTTTTAATAACCAACCTGTAACATAAAGCTCTGATGGGTACTGGGCTTACTTTCGACGGAATCTAGAGGTGACTTCTGGTGCTAAAATTTCTGGCTCTTTTGTCAAGCACAAATTGAATATTTTCCCTGGGATTGAATGAAAAATATTATTGGTTCTGAAGGTGCGTCAGAACTTAGTACATCAAATATTTCGACTGTGCACATGGTGACTCCACTGATGTGAATACATTTAAGGTGACTCCACTATTTCCATTGTGGCTTCTAGAGGCAAACACATGAGGTCTACTCCATAGCTTCCTTTAACAACTCCTGAAGCTGACCCAGAGAAAATTATCAGAAAGGGAAAGGCCCCTCGAGAAGGTAATTCTACTGCTGAACCAGGTATTTCTAATGATTTTCATTTTCATCCTGTAGAAACTCAGATATCTGCTTCTCGTTTTCCTATTATACCTTCTATTGGAGTTTCCCGAAGTTTAAAGTTTGGGAGTTTTCCTGTTGATTTTTCTCCTCCTGGTTTTGAATTGGAGTGAGAAGTCTTTGTCATTCCTATCTCCCCTGAGGTTGTACCTTGGTCTAGAACCAGAACCTTGGAAGAGTAACCCACCCTGGGTTTTATCACCCCTCCTCCTATTAGAATTACGGATTTTGAAAAAAGGAAAACTTATGTTCCATTAAGCCTTGTATCTTTTTCTCTTA
>JZKD02S1828696.1:7884-28978 GCA_000966675.3 Picea glauca
CACCAATTGTGTCGATGATTGCCTCAATAGACTGCCAATCGTGGCACTCACCACGGTGCTAGAATATTGCAGCCATGCAACCTCTGGATGGCCCCAAATCTATGAGATAGACCCAGACTTCGCCACCACCTACCAAATGTTGGGGGAAAAAATAGTTGTCGATAATTTCCATCTTCAGGATGGGTTGTTGTGTCGTCTGGGCCATATCTCTGTTCCATCAAGCGAGCGAGGGAAGCTGATTTGGGAAGCCCACTACAGTCGGGTGGCAAGACACTTTAGTGTCGAAAAGACAGTGGCGATGCTACAGAAACATTTCTACTAGTCAAAACTTCGATAGGAGGTCAACAAGTATATCAGGTCCTGCACTGCCTGTGCGATTGCCAAATCGAACACTAAGAAATAGGGCCTGTACACCCCTCTTCCTACTCCTGACAAACCATGGGAATCCATCTCAATGGACTACATGTCGGGCCTCCCATCCACCAAGAGGTGAAACGACTTTGTTTTTGTGGTTGTTGATCGCTTTTCTAAGATGGTGATTTTGGTTCCCTGCAACAAGAACATCACAACAGAGGCCACTGCCAAGCTCTTCTTTGAATGAGTCTGGGTACACTTTGGAATCCCAAAAACCATTGTCTAAGATCAGGATAGTCGATTTCTTAGCACATTTTGGTTGAGCCTCTGGTCACTGTTGGACACCAAGCTCACCAAATCCACGACCTTCCACCCTCAGACAGATGGTCAAACCAAGGTCGTAAATTGAATGATTATGCATATCCTTTGCATGTATAATTCACACCACCCTTGCACATGGGATGAGAGCCTTCCTTATTTATAGCATAGCTACAACCGAGCCCTGCATATCTCAACCGACCACAACCCCTTTCAGGTGGGGTTGGGATTCCAACCATTGGGTCCCATAGATGTTTCACTTCCCCTTACGGTCACCTCGATCAAATCATCTCCTGCTCACTGTTGGACAACTATTTCTTAGCACATTTTGGTTGAGCCTCTAGTCACTGTTGGACACCAAGCTCACCAAATCCACAGCCCTACACCCTCAGACAGATGGTCAAACCAAGGTCGTAAATTGAATGATTATGCATATCCTTTTCATGTATAATTCACACCACCCTTGCACATGGGATGAGAGCCTTCCTTATTTCTAGCATAGCTCCAACCGAGCCCTGCATATCTCAACCGACCACAACCCCTTTCAGGTGGGGTTGGGATTCCAACCATTGGGTCCCATAGATGTTTCACTTCCCCTTACGGTCACCTCGATCGAATCATCTCCTGCTCCAACTAAAGATGACAAAGCCACTCGGTTCATTGAGCGGATCCAACACATCTTCCAACAGGTTCAGGATATCCTACAGAAGTCCAATGACAAGTACAAACAGCTCCATGATCAACATAGGGTGCCACATAAGTTTCAAGTGGGCGACAAAGTTTGGTTGCACTTGTAGAAAGAACGCCTTACAGGACCCCATCGGAAGCTTCGCCCACTCCGTTATGGGTTGTACACCATCACCAAGGCCATGGGAGATAATTCTTTTCAGCTCAACATTCCTCCTTTCCTTGTCCTACACCCAGTGTTCAATGTGGATCTCCTTCGCCCTTATTTCCCACCATTATTGGACACCTCAGAAGTAGTAGAACAACTAACACCAATAGAGATCAACCTCGACTACATACAATAGGCATCCAATGATCATATTGTGGACACACAGATCAAGGGCACTCGATGATGTCGACGCCCGCAACCTCACAACCCGTAGGTCGGAAGGTCGGCGTGCACACACATGATCTTTCCCTTTTTCGCTGGCCCAAATAACTCTAATTGACTCTTCTATTTCCCTGTCGAGAAATCTGCACCCACAACAACTCTCATGCGATCCCCTCTTTCCACTTAGGAGATTGGATTTCGCGACTTCGCGAAATCAATTGTCAAGCGTTGGGTTCTCGAATCCCCGAAACTCGACAACAGTCGACACTGCCCTTTCCTTTCCTTATCGAGATTTTCCCTTATCGCGATTTCATGACTCGCGATGTCGAACAACTCGTATCTCTGCCTCCCGGATCTCGATATGCCGATTAACTGACACACGCGCAAGTTGAATTTTCCATGACCGTCACCTCGTCGGGATTTCAGACTTCTCTATATCACGAATCCTGATGCAAATGTTTCGGGACTTCTCACCACGAAACTCCAATATGGTGTGCCACCTGTCCACTCGCCGGCTCCGCTGTGGCCCCACACAAATCCTCTTGGTTTTCAAGATATCGCGTATCAGAATATCACGATTCTCGTTGCAACGTTCACGGGACTTCCACCCACGAAACCCCGATATGAAACTTCGCGTGTAAATCTGATGGTCCTTGTGACTCGGATCTACGGTCCTGTCTCTCCTGAGCTTTGAACCTTCAAGGAATACTCACAGTATCTCCCCTTCTTTTCTGTGAGATCTAACGGCTCACGGGATGTCGCGAATCCTCCTCGGAGAATACCGACCGTCCGTTCTTCCTTGATGATTCCTGTGAATGACCAAGTGTTCCTCCGCGGAACTCGTCTACCTGCACGCAAATTTACGACGCCTTCCAAATTCTTCCAATCGTGGTTCCCCTGCACTGCCTTTCAACAATTTCGAAGGCCTTATCCTTCCTGAGCTTTCTCCAACTCTGCGTCTTTGAGAAGACTTTTGCACACACTCCTTGCGGCAACCTTCATACACTTCCAGGTGTTGAAATTCCTTCGACCCTGCGCACACTTGCATCAACAGTCTCTCTACACTTCACTCAGGTTCGCAACCCTGAGACTTCACTCAACCTGTGCACTCCTTGCACGTCTCCTGTGCCCAACTGCAACTTATGGGCGAACGAGAACAAAAGTTACCCTATCTGAACCTTCTGTCAACGCACTCCTTGCAGACACTTCAACTGCACTCCTTGCAGAAATTCTTGTTCAAATAGAGAAACAATTGAAACTCATTCCTTCTTCCTTTCAGACTTCAAACTTAAACATGAAATCATATACACAGCATATAAGCAAATGTATAACAGGAAGCAAACATTCATGAGCACATCATTCAACATCAATACACAGAGAAAAAACACAAAACCATGAATTTGAATCAAAGCTTTCTATTAATCCAAATATTTGTACATGGGTGTTCTTACACAGCTCTCTGCTCCTCTTCTATGCTCATGATACAATAATGTTACAATACACAATGAGGGTGTCTATATCCCGTTTTCCTCTTGCGCTCTAGAAACTGTCTAATCTAGAATTAAATTCTATCTACCTGCATTAACTACTTTAAATGCCTTCTACCTACTAAGGACGAGAGTGAATTGCTCAAGGTCCATTACATTATACAAGTGCGCCTTCATTTAATTATCACATTTAAGGTTGGCGCATTATCTTCGAGACAATTTCAAAATTTGTGCTAGGAGTTTGTCCAACTGTCCTCCGCTTTCGCGCTGGCTCGCTTGATGTCGGCGATGCTCCTACATCATACTCCCTCGCTTGAAACTTTTCATGGGCTCCTGTCCATGAGCTCGTGCACGGTCTGTCCATGATTTTGTATTTTTGCTTTTCTCTCCCAGCTGGCATCTTCAACTGGATGGTTCTTCCATTTGACCAGATACTCAAAGTATTCTTTCCTCCTAGTATTCTTACAAATTTTTTTGTCTAGTATGTGCTCCATCTGTGGCTTATCTGCCACTGGCATTTGCTTCGTCCACTGGATCACTGGTTGTTCATCTCCAGTCTCTACATCCCCATCTTTATATGGGTACAAATCTGAGATGTTGAATATCGGAGAAATTCCGATCCCATCGGGTAATTCAATCTCATAAGCATTCGTCCCAAACTTCCTCAAGACCCTACATGGCCCGATTTTCTTCATCTTCAGTTTATTATACGTTCCTCTCGGGAACCTTTCTTTTCTCAAATGTGCCAGAATCAAGTCACCAACCTCAAAATGAAGTTGTCTCCGGTGTTGATCTACTCTACGCTTGTACTCCTGGCTTGAATTCTGCAATCGCTCCTTCACCTGACTGTGGAGTTCTCTCATCGCCTCTATGAATTCTTCTGCACTAGCGCTCCTAGTCGCAGTCTGTTCTGAATCCCTCAGTTCAGAAATTCCCTTCGGCTACATGCCATATACAACCTGAAATGGAATTTGCCCTGTGCTCCTGTTTACTGAGTCATTATAAGAAAACTCTGTCTGTGGTAATATGTTCTCCCACTAGCTGTGGTGCTCTGTCACCAAGCTTCTCAGCAAGTCTCCCAGACTTCTGTTAACCACTTCTGTCTGTCCATCCGTCTGAGGATGATACACTAAACTAAACAACAAGTTAGTTCCCAGCTTCTTCCATAAGGTCCTCCAAAAATGCCCTATGAATTTAGTATCTCTGTTCGAAACTATACTCCTTGGCAAACCATGAAGTCGAATGACCTCCTTGAAAAACAGGTTCGCAATGTGAGTCACGTCACTGGTCTTCTGACATGGAATGAAGTGTGCCATCTTGGAAAATCTATCCACCACCACAAAGATTGAATCACAACCTCTTTGTGTTCTTGGCAACCCCAATACAAAATCCATGTTGATTGCATCCCACGGCCTCTCTGGTATGGGAAATGGTTGATAAAATCCTGCATTCTGCTTCCTTCCCTTCGAATGCTGGCAAATTCTGCATCTGTCCACGAATCTCTTGACGTCTACCCGCATTCCCGACCAAAAATATGATTCATTTAGCTTTGCGAACATCTTGTTGTGACCAAAGTGCCCTGCCAATCCTCCACTGTGTTTCTCCTTCAGCATATTCTCCCCCATGGAGCATTTCGGAATACACAGTTGATTGCCTTAAACAACAATCCTTCCTGGATCATGTATTCTATCCACTGGCTTCTGTCTCTGAGAACTGGATTCTCAGTTTCTTCATACGCCTCTTTAAAATCTTGATCATCTGCGTACATATTTCTGAGATCATCAAAACCCAATGTTTTGACTTTAAACTCCTGCAACATCAAACACTTCCTGCTCAAAGCATCAACAACTTTGTTAGCAGTACCAGAAATATGTTTAATCACAAATGTGAAATTCTGCATATACTCAACCCATTTGACATGTTTCTGATTCAACTTTTCCTGTTGAGTCACAAACTGCAATGCATGATTGTCACTGTACAAGACAAACTCTTTCGGGATCAAGTAATGTCTCCATTTCTTCAATGCCTGGATGATAGCATAAAACTCCTTATCATAAGTGGAGTATTTTACTTTCGCTTCATTCAGCTTCTCACTGAAGTATGTTATCGGCCTGTCTTCCTGACTTAAGATTGCCCTGATTGCAAATCCACTTGCACCACATTTCACCTAAAATGTCTTCTGGAAATCCGGCAACACCAAAACTGGTTGTTCCATAATCTTTCTCTTCAACAGATTGAAACTCTTTTCAACTTCTGCTGTCCAGTGAAAAGACTTGTGTCTTTTCTTCACTGTGTCCATCATTCCTGCGCTAATTCCACTGAAATTCCTAATGAACTTTCGGTAGAAACTAGCCAATCCATGAAAACTTCTCACCTCAAATATGTTCTTCGGTGATGGCCAATTCTTGATTACCTCCACCTTATCTGGATCCATCCTCAACTCATTTGCCGAAATAACAAACCCCAAGTAAATGATCTCTGTCTTCATGAATGAGGATTTCTTCATGTTTATCAACAACTTCTCCTACTGAAGTTTCTGCATCACTGTATCCAAATGCTTCAGATGCTTTGCTACTGTTTTACTGAAAATCAATATGCCATCCAAATACACAATGACACATTTTCCGATGAACTCCTTAAGGACTTCATTCATCAACCTCATGAAGGTACTTGGCGCATTTGTTAAGCCAAACGGCATAACAAGCCATTCATACAATCCTTCGGTTGTTTTGAATGCTGTCTTCCATTCATCACCTTCTCTCATGCGGATATGGTGATAACCGCTTTTCAAATCAATCTTTGAAAAATACTTTGCTTCACTCAAGCAATCCATCAGATCACCCATCCTCGACAATGGAAATCTGTACCTTATGGTTATCTTATTGATCGCCCTTGAGTCAGTACACATCCTCCAGCCTCCGTCTTTCTTCAGACTGAGTACTGTTGGAACAGCACACGGACTCAAGCTTTCCCTGACCAAACCTTTATCCAACAACTCCTGGACTTGCCTCTTAACCTCTTCATTCTCTTGCGGCGTCAATCTGTATGCAGCTTTGTTTGGTAAACTGGATCCTGGTATGAGATCAATATGATGACTCACACCTCTGATCGGTGCTAACGAACGAGGTAATTCATCCACAACTATATCATCGAACTCTTCCAGTAGTTCCTGAATCTCTTCTGGTAAATCATCCACTCTTGTGCTGGTCAGAACAATCTTCGGTTTCCTGACCACTATGAACTGTGGATCTTCCTTCTTCTTAACCTCTGTAAGAAGTTCCTTCCCACTCATGAGAAGTACTATGTTGCTTACTTTCGGCTTCACCTCCTTCTCCTTAATCGGAAGAAACATGTGTGTCCTCCCATTCTTCTCCAGGGTGTATGTGTTCATTCTCCCATCATGAATCACATTCCTGTCATATTGCCATGGTCTACCCAACAATACATGACAAACATCCATGGGAATAACATCACATAATATTTTATCATTATATCCTCCTATCTTAAATTCAACTAAACATTGTTTAGTGACAGTTACCTGGTGTCCTTTTTGTAGCCACAAAATTCTATATGGGCTTGGATGATCAATCATCTCCAGCTCCAGCTTCTCTACCATCTCTGTAGAAACGAGATTATCCGTGCTACCACTATCTACAATAACCTTGCATACCCTGTCCTTAGTCTTGCAAGCAATCCTAAAAAGTCTAGTCCTTTGGACTGAAATCTCCACCTCCTTCTCTAGTGTCAGCAAAGCTTTCTGCATCATCAACGATCTTGTGCCTTTAGCATTTTCTTCCTCAACATCCCGCCTTTATGCTTCGGCGATGTGAACTTATCCAATTTCTTTCTTCTTATCTGGACACTCATAAGACTTGTGCCCATTCTTCCCACATGTGAAGCATGTAATGACTCCACCTCTTCCTCTTCCTTTACCTCTAGTACGAGGAAAAGTGTTATTGTTAGCATAATCTCCTCTGTGCTCAGTATGATGCCCTCTTTGTGAGGTTCCACCTCTCTCAGTTCGAGCTTGAGGTTTCTTCCAGTCTTCCTTGGGCTTCTGATATTTGTCCTGGGCAACTGACTTGCCTCTGGGCTGGCTTCTGCCTTGGCTCCTCTGACTCTGTTTTCGGCTCAGCTTCTCTTCAGCTTTCAGAGCCATCTGATAAGAATCTTCCACCGTTCGGATGGTTACCATGCTCATCTCATCCTAGATATCATATCTCAGGCCATTCATGTATCTAACAACTTTCTCATCATCTCTCTCCCGATGACCTGCCCTGATGTTCAGTTTATAGAATTCCTCAGTGTATTCTTTCACTGTCATCAGCTTCTGTCTCAGGTTCTGCATCCTCCTAAACAGAGTAATTTGATAGTCCCTGGGGATGAATTTCGCCTTCACCTTCGCGATCATTCTATCCTAACTTTTGATCTTCTTCTTACCCTTGCAGCGTCTGTCAGCTTGTAGTTCATCCCACCACAATGTTGCATGTCCTTTTAGTCTTGTGACAACATGCTTGACTTTCTTATCCTCTTCGACATCTTCATAGTCGAAGTATGTGTCTAGAGCTCGAATCTAGTCTAGAAGCTCCTCTGCATCCAAGTTTCCCTCATAAACTGGAATGTCCATCTTTGCTTTTTCACCCATCCTTGCAATAGCTCTGATCAAACGTTAGTTTGATGCATCTTCAACTGCAACTTCTTCTTCACGTTCAACCTCAACTTCGCTTTCGGAATCACTTAGATCCCCATCACTGACTGTGCATCTCTGCGCTGTCTCCATGTCTTCGAGTCTAGTTCGGAGATCACGCATTTGTCTCTCCATGACTAGATCAGTCATCTTCCTGCCTCTTCTCCGTGGCATCTCCCTATCCTCTGGATCGGGTGACTGTCTATCTCTTCTCCTTGGCGGCATGGTGAATTCTCTTTCTCTCTTCTATAGAAAGCAAAGAATCCTTTTGCACTTTGATACCAAACTAATGTGTATTAGAGTGCTCCTTACCTCTTATTCCTCCCTCGTATGAAATATACAGACAAGAATCAGGCTATGATACCAAACTGACGCAGCACACGGTCGTAAGGACGTCCGCTCACAGGTCGGAAGGTCGGCGTGCACACACAAGATCTTTTCCTTTTTCGCTGGTCCGAAGAACTCTAACCGGCTCTTCTATTTCCCTGTCGAGAAATCTGCACCCACAACAACTCTCACGCGATCCCCTCTTTCCACTTAGGAGATCGGATTTCGCGACTTCGCGAAATCAATTGTCAAGCGTTGGGTTCTCGAATCCTCGAAACCCGACAACAGTCGACACTGCCCTTTCCTTTCCTTATCGGGATTTTCCCTTATTGTGATTTCATGAGTCGCGATGTCGAACAACTCGTATCTCCGACTCCCGAATCCCGATATGACGATTAACCGACACATGCGCGAGTTGACTTTTCCACGCCCGTCACCTTGTCGGGATTTCGGACTTCGCTATATCACGAATCCTGATGCAAATATTTCGGGACTTCTCACCACGAAACTCCGATATGGTGTGCCACCTGTCCACTCGCCGACTCCACTGTGGCCCCACACAAATCCTCTTGGTTTTTGGGATATCGCGTATCAGAATATCGCGATTCCTGTTGCAACGTTCACGGGAATTCCACCCATGAAACCCCAATATGAAACTTCGCGTGTAAATCCGACAGTCCTTGTGACTCAGATCTATGGTCCTGTCTCTCCTAAGCTTTGAACCTTCAGGGAATACTCACCATATCTCCCCTTCTTCTCTGTGAGATATAATGGCTCACGGGATGTCGCGAATCCTCCTCGGAGAATACCGACCGTCCGTTCTTCCTTGATGATTCCTGCGAATTACCAAGTGTTCCTAAGCAGAACTTGTCCACCTGCACGCAACTTTATGATGCCTTCCAAATTCTTCCAGTCGCGGTTCCCCTGCACTTCCTTTCAACAATTTCGAAGGCCTTATCCTTCCTGAGCTTTCTCCAACTCTGCGTCTTTGAGAAGACTTTTGCATGCACTCCTTGCGGCAACCTTCAGACACTTCCAAGTGCTGAAATTCCTTCAACCCTGCGCACACCTGCAACAACAGTCTCTCTACACTTCACTCAGGTTCGCAACCCTGAGACTTCACTCAACCTGCGCACTCCTTGCATGGCTCCTGTGCCCAACTGCAACTTATGGGAAAACGAGAACAAAAGTTACCCTATCTGAACCTTCTGTCAACGCACTCCTTGCGGACACTTCAAATGCACTCCTTGCAGGAATTATTGTTCAGATAAAGAAACAATTGAAACTCATTCCTTCTTCCTTTCAGACTTCAAACTTAAACATGAAATCATATACACAACATATAAGCAAATGTATAACAGGAAGCAAACATTCATGAGCACATCATTAAGCATCAATACACAGAGAAAAAACACAAAACCATGAATTTGAATCAAATCTTTCTATTAATCCAAATATCTGTACATGGGTGTTCTTACACAACTCTCTGCTCCTTTTCTATGCTCATGATACACTAATGTTACAATACACAATGAGGGTGTCTATATCTCATTTTCCTCTTGCACTCTAGAAACTGTCTAATCTAGAATTAAATTCTATCTACCTGCATTAACTACTTTAAATGCCTTCTACCTACTAAGGACGAGAGTGAATTTCTCAAGGTCCATTACATTTTACAAGTGCGCCTTCATTTAATTATCACATTTAAGGTTGGCACATTATCTTCGAGACAATTTCAAAATTTGTGCTAGGAGGTTGTCCAGCTGTCCTCCACTTCCGCGCTAGCTTGCTTGATGTCGGCGATGCTCCTTCATCACTCGACAACAAAGGATCCAACTTTATCGAGTCATCAAAGCAAGGCAACTCCTGCACCAAGGTAAGTGGCTCACCGAGGGCCAAATTCAACAGAAATTTCCTCATCTGATGGGGGAACTAAATGCAATGGAGGGCATTTCTTCCTAAAGAGGGAGGATTTAACTAGGTGGATATCAGTGGCCACCCACCTTCTCCAACTGGCTCAAAACAGTTTTCTGGCAATTTTGGCAATTTACTATTTTTAGCAGTTTTAAACTTCCGGGGCCATTTTGAGGGCCCAAATGTAGGTTTTTTGAGATCGAGGTTCTCAATGATAGCCTATAGTATGATTGAGGCCCAAAAATGAATCTTCTCAATGATACCTTTCCAATGTGCTATCACACGCCTAAAACAGAGATTGTATGCAAAAGTTACGACCTCGGGAAGTTAATGTACTAACTTACCCAAACAGGGCCCACATGAATTTTGGCACTTCATCTCCTAGGGTTAGGTTTTTGGATGTCTAGGGATTTGGGCATTCTTTTTTATTGTAAAAAATGCCTTTAGAGCCTCATTTTAAGGATCTTCTTGCGAATGAGCACAACCATCACATCTCTTCTCAGAAATAAGCCGCCACCATTCCAACAAGCTTGTTTCTGCTGCATTTTACAGTTTCAACTTATTTCCTTATTGAATAGAAAACCAGTTTTACTGTATCTCTATTATTTTTTGTTAAGTACCTTTTAATAATCTATATTCATTTCATTTTGCTCATAAAATCTAGATCACTTTATGGGTTAAATCAAGCTCCATGAGCTTGGTGTGCTAAGATCAACAATTTCTCTCTTTGACTTGGTTTCAAATTTGGGAATATGATCACAACCTGTATGTACTCCATACCAATGGAGACACTTTGATTCTTGTTGTATATGTTGATGACCTTGTCATTACTACCAATAACACTGATCTCAATCTTAGATTGAAGAAATAATTTGTTGATTCCTTTGACATGACAGATCTTGGTACCTTGCATTATTTTTTGGGTATTCAGGTATTACCACTATGTGATGGTTTTTTCATTTCTCAATATAAATATGTAATGGACCTTTTGAAATGTTTTAAAATGGAAAATTGTAAGCCATGTGCTACTCCTTTTCAATATGGAGTCAATCTCACCAAAACTTGTTAAACTCCCAAAGTCAATGCTACACTTTATCGACAATTGGTCAGTAGTATCATTTATCTTACTCATAGTCGACCTGAAATTTCTTTTGTTGTTAGTGTGGTTTCTTGGTTTATGCAGGACCCTAGAGAAATTCACTAGAAAGTAGTCAAACAAATTGTCCATTATCTCAAGGGTACCACTCATTTTGGTATCAAGTATTGTCAAAGTTAAGATTCGTTGGTCGACTTCACCAACTCCAACTGGGTTGACAACAATGATGATCATAAGTCCACTTCTTGCTATGTGTTTCTCTTCAGCACTAGATCGTTGGTTTGGTCATGCAAGAAATAAAAAGTAGTCTCCTTACCGACTAGAGAAGCCAAATATTGTGGTGTCATTCATCTAGGTACATAGGCAATCTACTTCTTCCAACTTCTGGGTAAACTTGGCTTTCTTGTTCAGACCTTGACTACAATATATTGTGTCAATCAAAGTGCCATATTGGTTGCTGACAATCCTATTTCCCATAGTAAGATGAATCGTGTTGAGATCCATGCTTACTATTTGAGACAATTGGTTCATGATCACATTTTCTCTCTTGAATATTGTAGAACAAATGATCAGAATGTTGATATCTTCACTAAGCCTTTGCCTAAAGCTAGATTTATCAAGCTCTGTATGATGCTTGGGCTTTAGGAAGATACAATTATAGGGGGGTTTAGTGCTGATGTAATTTCACATCATAAATCTCTAGTGTCGTGTGTTGATGGGGGTTGTTGGAATATCAAGTCATGATGGTTCATCACATTTCTCCTAGAATCAATCGATCGAGTAGTCGACCTACATCTGGAAACAATTGTTCGAGCAATCAACCAAATTTGTACGCCAGTTGGTCGAGTAGTCGACAAGTCTATTGATCTGACAATCGACCAAAAATCAAATATAGTCAGTCGATGGATTGACCAGATGAGAAATCGACTACGAGTTTGAGACATGGACGGTCGGGTCGAGCATCCTTGTCGAGATGACTATACAATGTGGATTTGACAAAGTCAACTCTAACAAATGATGGTTATATACGGACAATATCCTCTCAATTTCAAGGAAGTTGATTAGATATTGAAGATATAAATAGTAGACCCTATAGGTCATTATCATTGAGCTATTGGTGATACAATTTTTATGTACAAGATGTCCAATATGCATTTTTATGTTCTGATCATATTGCGTTATTCTTAAGTGTTGTAATGATGTCTTTAGATATCATCTTTTTTATCTTCAAAATCTTATTTCATCTTCTATTATCTATAGTATTGTTTTTTATGTTTCATATCAGGTTACACCCAATCCCCAAAAATCTATTCATTCAAATCAAGGGAGTGAAAGTGTTCTCCAAGCTTATCACAAAATTAGAGTGGAAGAAGTTAACATACCAAAGATTGTCTTCAAGATCCAATATGGGCATTATGAGTTCCTAGTATTACCTTTTGGAGTAACAAATGATGCACAATGTTTAGGTGGTTGATGAATGATGCATTTTGGAAGTATCTGGATGAAAATTTGTTAGTATTCATTGATGACATCTTGGTCAATGGGGATAAACAAAAAGAGTAGCTTTAACCAATGTTGCATAAGTGTGGGAGAATAGAATATATGTTAAGTTGAGTAAGTGAAAATTCCTTAAGAAGTAAATTCAATATCTTGGAAACATAATATTGGAAGAAGGACTAAAGGTGGACCCAAAGAAGATGGAAACCATATCTAGTTGTACAACACCAAGGAATGCATCTGAGGTGAGAACTTTTCTAGGATTAGTTGGCTAGAAGGTTTGTTGAAGAGTTCTCAAGGATTACAAGCCCTTTGTCAAAGTTATAGGGTATGTGAGTTAATATCCTCTGGAAAACCCTTCACAAATAGAGATTTTAGGAACTTAAAAACATCCACATATGCATCGATGCTAATATTCCTTAATTTTGACAAGGATTCCCGAGTATCCACTTATGCAAGTAAGTAAGGCATTGGAGTTGTACTCATGTAGGAAGGGAGAGTAAGCTATGAGTCAAATAAGTTGAGTTTTCATGAACAAAAGTACCCAATTGATGTTATGTAGATCCTTTGAATAATGCATGCCGTAAAGGCATGGAAACACTATCTAATTGACATAAAATCTCAATTATGGATAGATCATGAAAGTTTGAAATACCTACATACTCAACCACAATCAAATGCTATATAGTGACATTGGGTGGAAATTTTTAGTAACTATGACTATGCGTTACTCCATTTAAAAGGAAAGGATAATTTAATAGCCAATTCCCTGAGCCATAGATGAGATGTAGGTGTAATATCACAAGCTAAATCGGACTTAAGGGTGGTAATCAAGATGTGATCCAAAGAGGATAAGTGGTATCAAAAATAATTCCAAGCATTATTAAGGAGGAAGGATTAAATAGAGAAGGAGGTCAGAAAGTATGATGATTATCATCTAGTTGAAGATTGGGTGTTTTTATGGAGGAACTAAATTTATGTACTAGATCACAAGGACCTAATAATATTGGTATTTCATGAAGCATAGGATACACCTTATTTTAGACACTTGGGATACCAAAGGATGCATCAAAGTACACATCAATTGTACTATTGGATTGGTTTAAAATTAGATATCACTGCTTATGTGGTTCAATGTTAAGAATGTTAGAAGATAAAAATAGAACATCAACATCAAACTAGAAAATTGAATCCCCTAAATTGGGAAGAAATATCAATGGATTTGGTTTATGGGTTACCAAGTACCTCCATGAGTAATGAATTGATATTGGTAGTAGTTGATCGATTGATGAAGACAACCTACTTTTTCCTAGTGAATATAACCCACTTCATCTCAGTGAAGACTACTTATTAGTTATGTGACATAGCCCACATCTTTCATCTAAGAAGTAGTGAGGCTACATCACGTACCAAAATTAATTTTGATAGATCATGACTCAAAATTTACCTTTAAGTTATAGAAAATTTTGTTTCTTGAGCTACACATGAAGCTAAGTTATAGCATAACTTACTATCCAGAGACATATGATTAGATAGAAATATTTAATATAAGTATATAAGACCTACTCATAATGTATGTGACAAATCGACCAAAAATATAGGAAGACTACCTACCCTTAATGAAATTTTCCAATAACAATGGATATGATCACCCCATCAACAAAAATCTATTTGAAGCCTTGTATGGATGGAAGTGAAACTCAGTTTTTAGTTAGGACAAATTGGAAATAAAATTGACTCAAGAGCGATACACTTTGGAAGAAATGGAAAATATAGTGAAACAAGTTCAATAAAATCTAAGGAATACCCAAGACCAACTAAAGAACCATGCACATAAAAGGAGTATTATGAACAAAAACCTTAAAATATCATAAGAAACCAGAATTACACACCATGTACACCAATGTGAGCATGGATCACAACTCCAAGGTAGATAAGAGGTACCAATTACATAATAACTCAAATAATAGGAGAACCTCCTATTCACACATTGCACATGTGGCCCTTTTATTATTAAGCCTACTACTATTACATATACCTTTACCATTACATGTACATTTAACCTCATATATTCCCCCCCTTGGGGTCATATCATATACATTTATCCCCATATATATGCCCCCCTTGGGGTCATACCATAGAGATCAAAACGAAGCTTCAAGGTTTGAGAAAAGGTGTTATTTATAATTAAGCTAAAAATGACTTCTTTACACCTAGGGAAATAGAAGAAGCTAGCATTGAGATATTATGGACCTTTTGAGATCATGTCATAGAGTGGGAACAAATGGATGTCATTTCTTATAAACTAGCCTTACCACTACATGTGAAAATTCGTGATGTTTAAATGTTCCTAGCCCAATCATGTATTGGATTTTGATGTCATACATATGAAGGAAATCAAGTAGTTTCTCATTGAGCCCATAGCAACATCAACGACAAACAAAAGCACTTGAAAAATAAAGTAATAAGTTTGGTCAAGGTCTTCTAGTAGAATTTCTTACAAGATGATGATTGGAATAAAAAATGAAAAATATTTATCCTCATTTATTCAATAATGACTTTGTTGCAGGGTCATATCCCTTGTTAGAGGGGGAGGATTGTAACAAACCGATGTTTGGTTTGTTACTTTTAGTTTTGAATAATAGGTAGATGGTGTTCTAGGCCCATCATCTCCTCATTATTTTCTTCTATTAATGATTGGTTATTATAGATATTTATATCCATATGGTTACTTGGACTACAATGAGCATTAATATTCCTTATTGCAAATATTCTAGATAATGGCTAGGTGACATCGATGTTCTTGATGATGATTTAACATGATTAATCCTTGCAATGATATGGTTGCATATTTATATGACTTGTTGAATAACATTAATATTGATGTACCTCCTTGTTATGATACTCTTAATTTATAATGATCATGTTGCATATGCGATGACACTATAGGAAGGACTAATCCATTATAGGTTGAAACATGGAAACACACTCAAGGGAAAGGGATCATTTCTCAATGAGGATGAACACTAAACCAATAAATGTAAGTAAGATAAAAGGGCTAGAGGAAATAAGTTATGACTTACTTTTACCTTAATCTTGATACTTGTAATTTCACTCTCAAGAAAAATTTCTCCCTTGCATAAGAAGGGGGGGAGGCCAAGAGTCAAATCTTGGAAATGTTGTTACACTAGAGGATAATTACAAACAAATTCCCTACCTTAGAGAGGATTGGCTATCCTAAGAGGAAATGTTTTGATATTTTACCATTTGTGCAAGAAATTTTTGATTATGAATTGTGTACTTCATATTAGAAAGTATTATTGGTTTCTCTAACCTGGTTTGAGTGGACTAAGAGGATAAGAGTGTACTATTGATTCATGGGGTACTAAATCTCATATTGTTCCTAGCTACTTGTTTTATTCTTTTGGGTTGTTGGGATTCCACTACCAAGTGTGATTGTGGGTGTGAGTGAGCCTTAAAACCTCATGAAGATGATCCTAGCTTAAGGACTGAAATTAGTCAAGGATGATCTATTACTTCAACATAGTTTTCCTTATTTCTATATATGCTACTATGTAATATGAATAATTTAGTAAAATCCTTGTAGAGGGGTGCCACTATCATTTGTGATTGTGTTCACTAGGGGTGACTAGAACGATTCCTACACATCATAGGTTCTGGGAGTGTTGTAGACTAGGAGCCTTTCCACCATGCCGAAGTTGATCAGTTGGGAGCTTGATTTATGGAAATCCTTTGAGAATTATGTGAATTAATTATAGATATTTTCTGTACACTGAATTCCATTAGTGTCATTTACTAGACCATCATCTATGTTGTAGTTACATGCACATAGTTCAACTAACATATTCCTCTTGATTAGTATTCTTGTTGGAAAGGTTATAGTTTTCTCATAAGATTCCATTTTCTCTTGATAGGTTTCATGTTCATCAATAACATCAAGGATTACTAGTTCTCCATTGACTAGTGATAGCATTTGGTCATTATCGTTCCTTACATATTTGTTTGTTTACAAAGGTATGGAAATAGTGGATCTAAAGGTCGTGTTCTATGGAAATGATAATTTATGATCTAGGTAGATATTGGTAGCCTCTAAAATTTTCCATTGAAACAACATGGCTCTCCATCTTGATAGTTTTTTTATCTACATTTTTTCAAGTCCTAAACTTCCAAGGTCATTTTGAGGCCTTAAGTGATTTTTTTTAATCATTTGAGGAGCTATGGTGGTTGTGGCCTCCCTAATACTGCCACAATTTTTACTTCTTAGATATATTTTTCCAACGAGCTACTATGTGCCCCAAAAAGATATTGTATAAAAAAATTGCATGCCCAGGAAGTTGACGTATCAACTAGCCACCTTGGAGCCCATAATCCTTTTGTTGCATCTTCACTTAGAGTTAGGATTTTAGATATTTAGGGTTTTTTACTCTATGGGTTTAGTGCTTTATGTTAAAAGTCCATTTTTGGCATCTTGTAATGGCTTCTCTTGAATGAGCGTAGCTAACACCTCTATTTTCAGAATAAGCTAAAACCATTCTAGCTAGTTTGTATTTCTTTGCATTTTACAATCTTTTCCTATTTAGTTCATTAATAGAATTTGGGTTTCACTGTATTATTGTTCTCTCTACAATATTTCTAAATGTGCATTCCGTTCATATGCATGCCTTTCATTTCATTCTTTATACAATTCAATTCAGTGTTATTAGAGCAATCTTCTCTTTGTTGTTTCTCAGTGCATGTCCCCGATGATGTCAAGGTATAGAGATTTGGTTCTCAAGATAATTTCACTTCGGTAAGACTGCTCTCACCAACCCAAGTGGCCTCCCATGGAGAAATAAAATAGAGATGACTAAGTAGAAGATATTTTCAATTTATTTCTTGAGGAAGTTGTTGCATGACATAGGAACAAGATGATGGACAAATTTTCTCATATATGATTGCCAACGACGGTCGAGGAATATCCAACAAGTATCCATTTTGGAGGTGCAACATCCTTCAAGGTGCAAGTTAAATTTGATATTACTTTATTTGAAAGCTATATAGATGAAAATTCTTTGGAGAAATGGTTAAATCTATTAGAGGGTTATTACTCTATTAAAAAAAAATTCAACAATGAAAATATCACCTTCAAACTCCTTAAATCCCTTCCCCTTGTTAAATATTGGTGGGAAAGTGACTAGGAGAGACAATATGGAGATGAGTCTACAACATTTAGGAAAAAACCCACTTGGGAGGATTTTTTCGATTCCCTCGAGGAGGAATTATACCATGTTGGAAACTATCATGACCAGTACATGAGATGGACAAATCTATGTCATTAGAGAAACCAAAAGGTGTCATAGTACACCAATATCTTCCATAAATTGCACCCAAAGCTGGGTATCAAGAAATCTAAGTGAAACTTGTTTTTGAAGTATTGTAGTGGCCTACACAGGTACATCCAAATAGAAATGGATTTCTTGGACATCTCCTTACTAGGAACCGCTTATTGATATGCTGTCAAAATTAAGTGGAAATTTAAGCAGAGGAATAAGTGGGAGTTTGGGTCTACAAATCCACCACAATAGAAGCATGCTAAAGGTGGCCCTAACTCATAGAAAAAAGGATATATCAAGGATATCCAAACTTAATAAAACTATTCTAGGATGCAAGAAAATAAGGGAAATGTGAATTTAAAGAAGGACACTAGAAAGTGGTGTGAGTTTCACAAAAATTCCTGGCAGAACACTAATGAATGTTGCTCAAAAAAATCATTGTTTGTCGAGTTGAAATAAAAACAATCAGACTTTGGCACATACTCTGATTTAGAGCAAGATAAGGGAAATCAAATTATTGATGCATAAACTAGTGCTACCATTTCAACTACAAATATCCAAGTAGAATAGTTAGAAGATCCTAAGGAGGGGGAGCGCCCTTTCAATTTAGAGATGTGGGTGAAGGGGACTCCACTACATTTCATTATTGGGAGTAGTATCCAAAATAACCTACTATCAACTGAGGTCATCAAGAGATTGAATTTTTTGACAACACCACACCCCCAACCATACACCATCGACTGGTTGAAACAGGGACAAGATCTCCACATCATCCAACAATGCCATTTGTCCTACAAAATCAAGTGCTTCAAAGATGAGGTATTGTGTGATGTTTCCCCACTTGAAGTTTGTGATGTTATTTTAGGACAACCCTATATGTGGAAACATGATGTTGATTTTTAGTCTAGGCCTCATAGTGTCATTGTCACTTTTGGAGGCCATCTCTACTGGGTGTTGGAGGTAGTCCCAATTATTGTGATTTCCTTGATCTTTTCAAACCAGTGTTGAGAGGTAATATCTTGGACCAAAAAGTTTTTCCTCTTCATGGTTCGGTTGAAATGTGAGAGGAATTTGACTATGACCACCATTTTCTAAGCACATGACCTCTCTACACAAAAAAAGAAAGTCGACAAGATGATAAAGGAATTTAGGGATACCTTTGCTTCACCTACGAGGGTGCCTTTACACTACCAATTCAATCACTCAATTGACTTGAAACCCGATGCTCGTTTACCTAATGACCCATTATACAGATTCTCCCTTCTAGAGAATGAGGAAACAAATGTTAAATCCATGAGCTCATCCAAAAGGGCCACATTTAACCAAGCTCCTCACCTTGTGGAATCCCAATTGTTGAAGAAGAATAAGGAAGATACATGGAAAATATGTATTGATTACAGATCCCTAAACAAAATCACTGCTAAGAATCGATACCCAATATCTTGGATTGATGATCTTCTTTATCAGCTCAAGGGTTCTAAGTTATTTAGTAAGATTGATTTGCAGTCAAGCTGCTACCAGGTGTCAATTGAACAAACTGATGTATGGAAGACCACCTTCAAGTCAAAAGAAGTCCTTTTTGAGTGGTTGGTCATGCTTTTTTAGCTTGAATAATTCTATGGAAACATTCATGAATATGATGGATGACATATTGCATCCTTTCACAAACTCTTTTGTGGTCATATTTCTAGATGACATCCTCATCTTCAGTAGAACTTGGGAAAAACATTTGCATCACATTTAGTAGATATGGAGCACTCTTCAACAACACAAGTTATATGTCGATCTAGAGAAATGATCATCTGGAATGCAAATAATTCATTATCTAGGATACACCATGGATGAACACAGGGTGCATGTGGACCTAGCTAAGATCCAAGTCATTCATGATTAGCTAGCCCCAACAACTCTAATGGATCTCCACGGCTTCTTAAGTATTTCCAACTTCTATCGTAGGTTCATGTTGGGTTATCTCATATCGCTTGGACCTTAAGCCAAGTGAGTAAGGGTAGCTTTCCTAATCAGAGTCATAACATAAAGCATTCAAGGATGTGAAACAATGCCTTTGATTGACACCAAACCTCACTCTACTAGGCCTACAACAACCATTCAAGTTTGATATAGATGCCTCCAACTATGCTATCAATGCAATACTCACTCAACATGGACATCCGATGGCCTATCATAGTGAGACACTCTCTAATACTTTTCACAGGTATCTCGTTATATGACAAGGAGGTGTATTCCATTATTTAGGCCCGTCGACTGTGGAAGAATTATATTCTAGGAAGGAAACAATCATCCACATTGATCACAAGCCTCTACAATTCATGTAGACACAAGGAAAGTTACAGAATGACTACCATTAGAAGTGGTCCATGTTCTTTCCACTACTACATATTGAAAAATTTGTGATGACCACTTGCAATGAAAGTACTCTTTCGTCGCAACATGCAAGAGAAAAAGTTCAATTTTTCTAAATCCACCCTATATTCGTCCCTATCTCGATGCATGTACTTTGACTAAATCAATATGGTCAATGTTCGTCACAAGAGAGACGCATGTAGTTTGTTTAAATTAATATGGTCAACGTTCGTTGCAAGAGAGACGAATGACCTAACGTTAAAATTGACCGTTAAAAATGACAAATAAATAGGTAAAAAAAAAAGAAATATTTTAGGTCACGGTCGTTGCAATTGCGACGATTGTGACCTAAAATTGGACTATAAATATTTGACGATTTAAATATGTTTCCACAATCTTGCTATAACAACGACGGTTCCGAAAGGGTATTTTTGTGCAGAAGAATGTCACGGAATGTTGTTAGAGGTGGGGAGAAAAGTAAAGCGGGTGAAAAGGGTGATGGTAGATGCTATTTCCCTTGTAAAAGATGTTGCCTCCTATGTCCTGTAAGAATTTTAATAGAAACAACTACAAAACATTGTAGGAAATATGGGCACATTGATGGCGGATCGAATGAATATCATCCCATGGTAATTAGCTATATATTCATTATCTTTTTTT
>JZKD02S1828707.1:50266-67808 GCA_000966675.3 Picea glauca
ACACAAGAAATTTCTTCCATAGTTAATTAAGCCTTCCTAGGCAACACAAGTTTTCAATAGTTGATGGTTTTATCTAATAACCATTCACCATTGGGTCATTAATGATTAGGTTTTTCCCTCCAAAAGCCTATGATCCTTCATCACACTTTGATTCAAATTTTCAACATGTATGTTATTAATGTAATTCAATGGAAGTAATTGATATTTACTATGTTCTTTCACTCAATTTTTCTCTTTTAATGTTCATAATGCTCATTGATTAAGTTGTCGAGTTGGAGTTCTACTAATAATCCTGCGATTTAAAGTTCATTTACTAATACATTTTATAGATCAAATATATAATAAAATAAAATAAACATAAGTTATTAAAAACATGAACTCAAAAATACTTAATCAAAACATAAATAATATATATATATATATATATATATATATATATTGAGAATGACAATTCTTTTCACATATTAATATACAAATGTAATCATATAACCAAAGGAAAGAACATGTTTCTTTTAAAGTGTTAGATATCCCTCCAATTATTTTTTATCATTTCAACACTTCGAGAAGAGGTGGATAGGTTTTTCAGCTTCTAATCTCTCGAATTTTATCGGCTCCAATTTCCCGAAGGTTATTGGCTCATATTCACGGTCTCACGTGCAACTTCTCTTGGAAACCCCTGCAAGTTCTTGAGCCTATTGATTATGGACTAGAGCGATAAACTCAAGCCTATCGGTTGAACACCCCACGTACCCTTCGGCTCTACTGGTGTATGGATCGATCCCTCTTATCAGTCCCTAGAAGCCACTCAAATTGCCATGCATTTACTCTTTACGACCAACAAAAATGAGGATGGATATTTCCTCCCAAGTCAATATTTTTTTCCATTGCCATCCAAGTGTATAAAATATATTTTAATGGGGCTTTGGCCTTCTAGATATAGGTACACCAAGAATTTTTTATGGGATGGTAAGTGTCAATGAATATCCTCCTATACACCAATTGCATAATTTAGTTACCATCCAATTAGTTAAGACCCCATTTCAAAGATTTCTCTTCCTTAGATAAACAAGTTCCAATTTTGAGTAGTTTCATTCTTAAAATCTCTAAAGAAATTTTGAGTTATGATACAATATCCACTTTAGTGTCTCATTTCCACCTAGACATGTCAATTGCATAATTTAGTTACCATCCAATTAGTTAGGACCCCATTTCAAAGATTTCTCTTCCTCAGATAAACAAGTTCCAGTTTTGAGTAGTTTCATCCTTAAAATCTCTAAAGAAATTTTGAGTTATGATACAATATCCACTTTAGTGTCTCATTTCCACCTAGACATGTATGGATTATTTGGAGATCTAGAAAATATATTTTCCAATGTATATTCCCATGAATTCTAAATGTAAAAGTGGCTCCTCATTGATTTGAAATTCCTGATATAAACTACTCCAAGAATCCCCTCACAACAATATGGATTTACCAATTTTAGTGAATCAAGTCAAATACCTTCCAATAAATGGATATGCATTTATCATATCTTTTTATAAAATTGATTTTCCTTGAACCAACTTTCGAGAACTTTTAATCCACTTTAGAAGGGAAAGGGATTTTTTTTTGAATGATCTCTTTCCAAAGTATAGAAGAGGAAATGAAGTGTCATAGAGGTTTTACAACCAATTCTTGGGTGAAAGAAATGTATCATTTAACCCCTTACCCGTTGATATATGGATTTTCATTTTATAATAGGAATGACATTTTTTTTCCTCCTTCCTAAACAAAGAAATATTCTAGAGATATTTCCTATTTTATTTATAATGCTCTGAGAGATGATTGCCAATGAGCTCCAATATACAATAATGGCCTTCAGGACACTTTTTATCATCTGTCACCACCCAAGGACAATCATTGGTGAAACCACAAGGATATCCTTTTCTCAATATTTTCCACCAACGATATCTAATCTCTTCTCAATTAATCATTTTATTTTGTGAAAACCCCAACTATTTGAATTTTTCATCAAGATTATGAATATCAAATGCTAGAATTATACTTATAGCCAATATCCTAGCAGGAGGAATCTATTGAAAACATGCTCATGTTTTATGATTTATGAGTTATCAGTTATGAGGAATCTCCTTATAGAGTTGTCAGTATTTATGATCATTCATGTTGTCAAACCTAATAGTTTCAAAATGGAGTCAATAACTTTAGATTCTTCGAAATAACCAACACCAACAATTAGTATAATATCAATAACTAAAAGATGAAATATTATAATATCCTCAACAATATTTATCCCTTTGAGGTACCCTAGATCCCTTTCTTTTTAGGAGATTGTTAATACTATCAACAAGTAGAAGGAAAAGTAGAGAGGACAAATGGAACCCTTACATAGAACCCTAGAGGGATTAAACAAAAAAAAAGGATGGGCCATTAATGAGAACAACAAAGTTCATAGTAGGGTAGAATTTCTCTACTCATGATATATTATGTGTTTGAATTTATTAATGGTTCGGGATGAGTCTGGGGTATGACTAGTTGAACCAATCAAATGTTGTAGAGAGGTTGATTTTTTGGAATATTGATTGGAGTATTTTATATTTCATGGTATGAAGGACTTCCTAGTCCATTCCTATGTCGTCATAAATTTGAATACCATTTAGAGAGCCCAACTCTTCACTAGAGATGTGTTTTTCTAAAAAGGGTTTTGAGTTTTCAACAATAACCTTATAAATAAATTTATAAAAAGAATTAGATAATGAGATTGGTCTAAAATCATCGAAGGGAGAAGGATCATAAACATTATGGATACAAGCAATGAAAGTTGGAGTTTTAGTACTTTAGTGTCCTTATAGATTACCTCGATTATGTTGGCCAACTATCTCGATCAAGTGATTTGTCAAATTTCATCTTGTTCGTGACCAATAACCCTTCCTATTTGGATACTTGTTTTATTAAAACCAAGTCATCTTCCTCAAAAAAACATCAGATTGAAGCACCTTGAGATTGATATACGATCTCTTATGGTTTATTTCCCAAGGTATTTGTAGATTGTGATGAATTACTTGACAAATTCATCTGAAATACCTCTAAAATATCTTATCACCATACCATTATGATTATTGATTTTCCAAATAACATTAATTGATTTCATTTGAACTACATATCTATGGAGAAAAATAATGTTGGAATCCCCTTATGCAACCCACCTAACAAAACTTTTTTGTCACCATTTTGCCTCCTCCCATGCCATAAGACAGTTTGTATCTTCTCTAGAAGTTCCCACTCCTCCAATGCCTTAACCTGGAAATATTGAAAACGGTTGCATAGCACTGTGTTCAAAGCTAGGGTTAAAAAGTTTTCAATTTACTTGTATAATGCATTGAAATACCTCATAAATGGACTAATTGGGGTTGTATTTTGAAGAATAAGGTGTCTTCAATCTCTCATATTAAAATTAATCACATCTCAAAAAAAACATTATGTTTTTATCTTTTCATTTTAGTTTATTAAATTTTATATTATGTTATGTATCTCATTCATACTAAAATGTGTGATGCATTATTCTTGACATAAAAATAAATACGGCCTTAGGATGACACTTTTATTTGTTAATGTTTACAGTTGAGAATGATTAGATAATAAAATGTGCAAGTTAACAACTAAAATAGTTTACAAATTTGAATTATAAAAATTGAATAAAATAGTTTAAGAAATTGAATGAGATCAACCACCATGAACAACAACTAGAAACCACGATATGAGTCTTATTCAATGAGTCTTTGGCATCTAAGTTGAATATAGTCACCATTACGAGGTATTGGGAATCATGGATGTCTTGGGTCCTTAATCATAGTCAAGGTAGGTAAACAAGAGCATTCATCCCTAAATCTTGCTTCTCAGGATCAAGTGCCATGGACAAGGCCTCAAGCCATCACATATCATTTCAACAGGGTCTCATACAATTCCAAAGGGGACATGGATGCCATGACTAGGTTAGTTGTGAACTGAGAATGGATATCAAGGTATAACCAAGTTCAAGGGATGACAAAAAATGTTATGTTCCCTAAATGAAGCTTCTTAGTCTCAAGCACCATGAACAATACCTACAACCCATGAAGCTTCTTAGCCTATACCATTGAACGTGTCATCTAACCACCACAGATATGCTTGTAGGGTATCACTAGCCTACTATAGGTATGTCTAAAGTATATTTTTCATCATAGTTGGATATGGATTCCATTAGGAGTTTTTGTGCACTGAGGATGGTCGTAAGGCCTTGATCATGGTCAATGAAGGAAAACAAACACATAAGGATATTCTTGAACCTTCTTAGGCTTAAGAACCTTGAATGATTCCTCAAACCAACACATGATTCCTTTGTAGGGGTTCTTTACAAACCTCCAAGTGATATATGGGAGCCATGAGTAGGTTTTGTGCACTAGAAATGGATCTTGATGACTATAAATGGTCAAGGGGGGGAAGAGGGACTTAATCCCTAGTTGAACCTTCCCATCTCAATCACCATGAATAACACCTAGAACCACAACATGATCCCTCACTAGGGATTGTTTGGACCAGGATTTATATATGGGTGTCATTAATAGGTTTTGTGCTCCATCGATGGGTCTTAAGGAATTAACCATGGTTGTGGTAGAGAAACAATAGCCCTGGGTCATTAACCATGGTTAGGGGAGGGAAACAACAACCTCAAAACATAGACATAGCTTCTCAATATTAAGTGACATCAACATGTCCTCAGACCAACACACAAGACCATGGATGGGTTGCATATCCTTAACCATTGTCAAGGAATGAAAAAAAATTCCTTATGATCTTATTGAAGCTTCTCCAGCTCAAGAGCCTTAAACAAATCCTTAAACCAGCACACATGAACATTGTAGGCAAACTATATTCTACATTGTAGGAAAACATTGTAGGTAAAATATATTCTACATTGTAGGCACACTATATTCTACATCAAATGTTCAAACCCAACAATTGATAATCACCCATTTCCCCATTCATTGCATATAGTAAAAGAAATAAAAAAGATGCATGGTGCTTTGTTCTTACCATTTCCATTGACATTTCAATCATATCGTCGCTAACTATGTTTTCTCATTCGATGGAGTGTAGGTACAACCAAATAGGTACCTATTATACCTATCATCCTCGAGTTAGGAAATTTTTGGAGGGAGGGGGGGAAGTGTTACGACGTCCAACACCTCTAACAGGGCAAGGTCAACTAGAAGTGAAAAGGTCAGAAGAAAATTGTGTAGGTGCATAAAATTATTTCTTGCTAAAGGAGGTTCATGTTCATATGACAATGAGAGAATAGTTGACATTGAGGTTCCTTTGAGTTACAAACATCTACTAATACCATGGGTACCCAATGAACTTCCTTAGTTGGACACTGAATTATGTGTCAATGAGAGGATTTATCGCATTTCTCCATCATCCATACATGGTCTGGTCCTATTCTCCATGGATGGCATAAAGGTGAAAGATGGAGGACTTGTTGAGTTGATGGAGTATTTCGGACCATGCTACAACTATGGATATTTGGTGAGGCTTGTTTGATATATGCCAAGTATGTGGAGATATGCAGTCGCTACAAATTACATATAGCTAAAAGGCAATGATCACAATAAAAGAGTGAAATTATATTGATGGAAGGCTAAAGGCGTTAGGAAATATTGTAGGTCTTATTAACATTACAAGACTAGGGACAACAAGAAAGAAACCCAATTGTATATTTGAGGGGCATGAAGGAAATCAAATATTTGTATGTGCAATGAAAATTATAGTTGTAGGGAAAGAGTTGTTTATTGATTATGATTTGAATCAAATCGATGGAAGCATTGTTATTATGGGGGTAAACACGTTCTACCAGTATACCAAACCTATAATTAATGTTTTCCTTTTTATATCTAAAACATGAATTTTAATAGCTCATGCTTCATAAATTATTTTCTTATAACATTCTAAATTGTCATGCATCTTATAATGTGGCAAGGTGATTGTGAGAAGGCACCAGCTAGCTCGGAGTAGGTATAATAGTGATTTTCATATCAATTATGTCTTACAATAATTTAATTAACATGTTTATTTTTTTATGATGTAGATGAGCAGATCGTCCAAGTACGATGATCTATGGAATGAAATATGTTATTCTGTCAACCCGGTGGAAACAATTAGAAAGGCCTTGAAAAAAGTAAATTTGGAATACATTGAATTAGATAGGTCTAATCCACTTACAGAGGAGGGAAAAAAGGGATGGAAATTTTAATATAGGATATAGAACAATATGGGGTAAGCGCAATTTTAAAAAAAAATACTAGATTTCAAACATGTATTGATTTATGAATTTTTTGTTTGTTACCGTTATATGAGCATTAATACTCTAACATTTTCTTTCTATAGGAAATTTTACATTCATTGATTGGGGAACAACCTGGTCATGAGGACGCTACTGGTGGCCATGATGCACAAACCCCACAATGTCCTAACACAAGCCAAATACCTATGAGGCTATTTTCCTCTATGTTTGTGGCTCAGAGGACTGAAACTCTTGGGGCCCATGAGACACCCCCACCACACACACTATATTTCTCTCATGAGGGTCTACAAGGTGAATCTCATGAGGATATTGGTTATGCACATCTAAATCAACATTTTATCATGGGGTAACACGTGTTAAAATATCATAAACACTCTCCATCAAATTATTGGTGGACGAAAACTTGGTTCCCTTGAAGATACAACAAATCCCAAGTATTTTTGAATATGTTAAATAGTTCCTACCATTTTATTGAAACCTACATATTTCATATTATTTTAATATAATTATCATATCGTTTTTCAGGAAACAATATTTCTTATAGGACCTTACATGACAAGGCTCTATAGATATTTGGGCCCACCATTCACACATGGTGGAATGCCCAAAATAAATATTTGAAAAATAATCTTATATAACATATGGTTGGCTTGTTTGGTGAAATATTCAACAAGTCTGAAACCACCATGAGGGTCGATACATATTTTAAATATGTCAGATATCAATATAGGGTTCAATTGAAAAAAAACCCTAAGTATGATCATCATTTGGCCATTCCTGAGAGGGAATGGAAGAATATACAGGAGAAAGACAAGGAGAGTGCATTGAGAAGAGAAGGGAAGACACCACCTGGCCCTAAAAGGTAATATATAATATTTTGAATTGAATATTTTGAATTGCTTTTAGTTCTACAGAAAAAATCGTGATATCTTATAACATGCTTGAAACTTTTTGTAGGATCCCAAACACATCAAAGGCAACAAAGGAAAGATTATATAAGCATGAACAATACAAAATTGGCCAAGCTGGTTACTTGATATTAAAATCTAGAATTGTAAGTACCATATATTGTATTCATATTATACAATATATCATCTTGCAAATTTTATCTAATTGCAGCTAGTAAGCAAAAATCCATATTTTGTGTCATGCAATGCAGGGGGATAAATTCAACAGTGTCACCACAAAAGAAGACTTGATGCTTAGCTTCAATTCCGTCTTTGAAGTTGTGGTGGAAAATTGACAAAGGATGGGATCATAGACACAATCTGACCCTTCAAATGAGTTGGTAAATAAAATGAGAGGATTGGAGTTGTTTATTACTTTTCCAATATATTGACAATTGTTTTTACCCATCAATTAATTATGTCTCTATTTCTTTTAAGAAGGAAAGCAACACTGGTTCATTTGACGATGGTGGAAAACAACACCATGATACTCGTGGTTCATAAACCCATGATCACGGTATGCCTGTCTTTAAAATAAAATGTATAATATGACGATTATTAATATTCCCCTTAGATGGTCGTGTACTTATAAATTTTCATGTTTCAATAACATAGCGTGTAGATGAGGGTGCTCAGAGAGGAGAGGAACCAATGTCAATCCAACCAATGGCCATGTCCACTACTCCTCCAGGTAAAAAACATAGTAATGATATTCGTACTAACGAAACACTGCTATGAATAATAACTAACCATGTCCCTTTAATGTTTTTTTGTTGTTGTAGTGGATGCCCCTGTATTGCATCGACATCCACGTCCTGCTACTAGAATTAGTAGAATGCTTGAGATGATTGGCCATCATCTTCCAGTAGTAGAGAAAGACCCAGTAGTTGAAGGTCGGGATCGAGACGATCCAAATGATGATACACTCATGAATTTTATCAAAAATAGGAAACAAAAAAAGAAGTGATTGTACATATTTTCAGGACAAATTTTACAATTTTTTAAATTATTGATTGTACAATTTTTTGGCTTGCTAGTTGTGTGTGGACCTTATATGTTTTGTATNTTACCAACCCTACTAATGCAAACCCTTCCTTACTCTGAATGACTAAGGAAAATTCTTTACACTCTCCAAATCTCTTTTTTACTCATAATTTCCAAGTGAAAGACGAATTTTCCATTATCATCCTCGACAATGAAAACATAGGAATCTCATATCCCAAGAATTTGTAGCTCATATTTAGTTCTCTAACACACCACACCCCTCTCCTTATCACCTCAATTGGGTACAACAAGATGACGATTTCCTTCTGGTTAAAAAATGCTATGTAGTGACACTTAACATAAGGCATTTTTGAGACATCATCAAATGTGATGTCTTCCCCCTTGACTATTTTTATTTACTCATAGAAATTCCATATCAACATCACCATAATTCATCATATGATGTTTTCTATAACACATATAAGCTCTTTAATGATAGAAAAACATATTAACTCACCTTTGTTATAATGCATCTCCCTTGTAAGGTTATATTCCAACTAGTGAACTTGCATGAATGTCTCTCTCTATTGTACCTTGCACCAAGTAGTCTTCTACATTTTCACTATCCTCCTGCAAGACCCTATGGAATATTCACCATCCTCCTACCCCTCATACCCCATCCATACCTCACTCTCTTACTTCTATTATAAACCACCATCATCCCCAATTCACCTTAACCATATTTTGTTTTCCTCTCTCACAACCTTGCCAAAGAAAGTACAACATCCCTTATTACCCAACACCCATGTTGTCATTTCCCTCTATATCCCTCCCTGCACATCATGCCCTAATTCCCATAGTGATCTCCATTATGATAGCACCTAGATCTCCAACATTCCTACTAGATCAGCCTGGATATTCAAATGCTCAATGTCCCATTCAAATGAAACCACGGTATCAAATTGTTGACCAAGACCTGGGTTCTTTTTCTCAAGGGAGATATGCCATACAACCCAAATCTTTTGTAGCCATATACATAACCCATATCATGCATGGTTAGCATCTACTTTCTCATGAGATTCCCAAGCTCCTGCAGGACACTACTACACTTCACAAATAGAGGTTCATTCCAAACTTTCTCCTCATTAGCATACATTACATCATGATTCACCTCTCCCAATGATTCAACACAATAGATATATAGGTAGAAATACAAGTTCTTTTCCTCATATCTCTATATAAACAACAATGCCACATTATCTTATGTGTTAGAGTTCTCTTGCTCCTTCCACTCTACATCCTTTGTCTTGATTAATGTCCATGCTCAAGTGTATTCTACAACACTTCACATGTCCATTCTACAGTAGCTTACAAGGACTTATCCTTGGAACTGAATTGTATCTTCAATCCTTGAGTGGTTCATAGTACATATGGCACATGATGTCTATTAATGGAGATAAATATTGTTCTTCCTGACATAAATTATACTTTCCCTATAAAACCTTCACATTTCTTTCAATATAGTGTTTAAGATAACCTTTAGCACACTAGTTTAAGCATCACACATGAGTGCATCTTCAAGTCGTACCACTTTTAGATCCCACTACACTTCTTCTCTATGTTCTCAAATTCCCTGAGGGAACTCCTAGAATTTCACCCTTTGGAGACGCAACCTATGGTATAAGGATGCAGGGTTACGAGGATTCTCTCTAGATACCAAGCATGGTGTCCACATTTTCTTCCTCTCCTAAAGGTATAAAATCAGTGCAACTCATACTTTTTGCACATAACACCCCAACATACTATTTAGGTATATTAATAAACATTAATCATTGCTTAAGTATACACAATAAACCAATGCAACCTTGAGTGTGCACCTTTATGCTTCAAATTCTCTCATGTTTTCACATCATATATAGGTTATGACAATGTACATCTCTATTTTCACAACTAGATATTTCTCCCCACATACACATCATACTTTTTTTAGAAAAGCATCACAATTAACTCCCCTATAGGCCTTTTGTCGAACATTTATATATACATTTTTAAATTATTGATAGTCGTTGGACACTCGATGAACCTGTTCATCGCTGATTTGACTAACCCGCCATCTTTCCTTCCCAGAAAAAATGTCAAAAATACAACGTTCTTGTCATTTGTTTGTCAAACGTTTATCGATTTTTCGTCACCAGTTTTTCATTGTTTCGTTGATAGTTTGTCAATGTTTCGTCGCATGTTTGTCATTGTTTCATAACATGTTATCAATGTTTCATCGAATTTTCAAATAACTTGTCCTTTTCTTCCAAGTCACAAAACATCAAAGATATAGTCACCTCATCATTGTTTCATCGAAAGTTTTTCAATGTTTCATCAAAGGTTTGCTACATGTTCATCACAGGTTTGTCAATAGTTCATCGAACAATTGTCACTATTTCGTCGAGCTTTCAATGAACAAGAAATGACCAAGTGACGTGAGTGTACCAAAGTGATTGGGGCACATCGGTCTCTCTTATGATGAGGATGTTCATCGGTCTTACGACGATCACTTGAAGGTCATACTTGCAACGAAATGGATGCGACAAAAAAATGATTGTTTCCTTCGTCGTACTTGTGACAATGTGGCGACAAACATGCATCAGTAAATCGAAGGGAAAAGGGCACAATGTACTAGTGCTTGATGATTTCCTTATTGTATCCAATCAAAAACATATCATCAACATACAACACCACATAAACAAAATGATCTCCAACGAATCTAAAATACACACAGTGATCAACTTTGCTCCTTGTGAAACCAAATCCCAAAATATAAGTATCAAACTTTTGATGCCACCTCCTTAGGGATTGCTTTAAACCATACATGTACCTTTTTAGCTTGCAAACCAAATCTATCTTACCCTTCATGGAAAAACCTTCTAGTTGTTTCATGCATATTTCTTCTTCAAGATCCCCATTTAGGAATGTTGTCTTTACTCCCATATGTTCTACTTCAAGATCAAAAGTGGCATCAACAAACAAAATTAATATAATAGAAGCCAATTTAGCATCAGGAGAAAAAATGTCACCAAAATCAACTCCCTCTACCTAGGAATATCCCTTTATTACTAGGCGAGATTTATACTTATCTACTTTACCTTTTGCATTCAACTTCTTCTTAAACACCCATTTTCTACCAATGGGATTTCCTCTAGCCGACAACATAACTAGATCCCAAGCCTCATTTTTATCCAAGGTTTCCATTTCCTCAACCATGGATTTCTTCCATAGTTTACAATCATGTTAATCCCTTACCTCCCTAATATTTATGGGATCATCATCAGTACTAGATAAAGCAAAATTAGAGAAAAAATCAGGTGAAGTATACCTTTCTGGTTTCCTTCTTTCTCGAATTGATCTACTCAATATTGGAGTATGAGGTTTTTCTTCTTCTAATTCATATTCTTATGTTGAGTCAGATTCTTCACCCTCCATTGAACTCAAACTCTATTGTCTCTGGTTTTTTTACCTTTGGTATGAATTCCTGTTTGGGAGCATCTTTAACCTCTCTAAAGAAAATATCCTGACTGTAAACAGTCTGCTTGGTTTTTGGGTTCCAAATTTTATATCCTTTTATACCATATTCTTTATAACCAATAAAGATAGGGTTTTCAAATTAATTATCTAACTTACTCCTATTTTCCTTTGGAACATGTACATAATCGTCGCAACCAAACACTCTGATATGTTCAAGAGAGGTTTTCTTACCAATCCATGCCTCATGCGGAGTTTTGTCCACCAACACTGATGAGGGTGATCTATTTACTGAAAAAATGTAGTACCTACTACCTCTGCCTAGAATTCATGTCCAAAACCATCACCACTAAGCATGCTCCTTTATTTTTCCATCAATTTCATGTCCATCCTTTCTAAAACCCCATTCTGTTGAGGTGTGTATGGAGTAGTCTCTTGCCTTTCTATACCACACTTCTTATAGAATTCCTCAAATTCATTCCCACATAACTCTCTGCCATTATCTGTCGTCAACACCTTTATTATCCTTAAACTCTCTAGATTTACCAAATACATTATATTTCTTTCAGAGGAAATAAGTCCATGTATCTCTCAAGAAATTATCAATGAACAAAACATAGTACACAGATTTACCTAGTGATGGAATTGGAACAATTCAAAACAAATCATTGTGTAATAACTCTAATATTCCCTTTTCTCTTGTAGCTCCAAATGAAAATATTACCCAATTTTTTTACCATATATGCAATGTTCACAAAAATCAAAATCTAGTGTACAACCAAACATACCTTCAACTAGACCTTTACCATGTAGTGTCAGTCTTTGATTCCAGTTTAATATGTCCCAGTCTTTGATGCCATAACATTTTATTTTCTATGGAGACCATAGAGGTTTGGTATTCTTCATTTCCACCCTCAAGAACAAAAAAAATGTTACACCCATTATTGAGAGTGCTTCCCAACATCTTGTATAGAGTTCCATTATGAACTCCCCTCATCAACACCATTGATCCTTGAACCATTTTGTAGATTTCCTTTTCAAACACTATATGTACACCTACATCACTCATCTTACTTACAGAAATAAAGTTCCTATCCAACTCTAGAATGTGTGAAACCCCATGGAGTGTTCTAATCCTTCCATCCTTGAGCCACAACTTGAATTTTCCTTATCCTATGATTAAGTTTGTTGAGTCGTTCCCTAGGAAAAAAATTACCTACATTATAGTTTTCATATTCACAAAACCACTCCCTATGGGGATTCATATGAAAAGAATCACTTGAATCAATCAACCATACATCATGATATGCATGTTCTCTTGAAGAATCCAAGTACACATCCCCTCCTTCCTATGAGAAGGTATTCCCTTCTATGGAAGGAACATAATTAGATCCCTTCCCTCTATCAACCCCATTAGATCTACAATCACTCTTGAAATGCCTAGTTTTACCACATTTCCATCATTTCCTTAAGGATTTTTCTAGAGATTTTAATCTACCTCTAGATTTAGATCTCCCACTCAAGGAATTTTTTTTATTTCTATCCATGGAACATCCTCTTACAAATAAGACACTTGTTCTTTGACTATCCATGGTTTTATTCTTCATTTATTTTGATAACAAAGATGAAACCACATTATCAAACTTTAATGTGGTTGCATTACTCCTAATATCTTCAACCAAATTATCCCATGAATTTGACAAAGAACACAATAAACTAATGCACTTATCTTGATCAGAAATTTTATTGTCAATAGAAAACAATTGACTTACCACAATATTGAAGGAATTTAGATTCTCTTTAATCGATTCATTTTTCTTTGTTTACCAAAAGATCCTCCATATTTATCTTCCAAATCTCAAACCTTTGCCCATTAAATTTATCAATCTCGATTTTAAGACTTCTCACCATTTTCTTTCACCACAAGAATCACCACTACAGATCTCCCACAAAAACCAAGTTTATCAAAAACCCAAGATAATTGAACCCTTAGCAACAAAGGTGTTCTCCTAAAGCCAATAAATACTTTGATACAAAACGTAGGTTTTAAACCTTTACAGTATATCAATGCACATATAGATTCTTTATAAAACAGAAAGAAAATAATAGCAATCACACGTAGTATTCATAAATTTACCCTAGAAATCCTTAACCGTGAAAACCAACAAAATGTTTAGAGCCGCAACTCTCATATTTTAACATCACCATTTTCAAATATATATGTCTGTGTGTGTGATTTTGTGCCATACAAAACATTAATCCATTGACATGTATTAGATTACAACCTTAATTTATGTTGAGCCTCTTTTGTGCTTCCCCCATTTTTTCTATTTTTCTTGTTTTTTTCTTACCTCTTCTTTTCCATTTTTGTACTTTCCCTATCCCCATTTATTTTTTCCCTACTTCTTGCCTTTCTTGGTTTTGATAAGACTACCATACTTAGCCATTTTTAATATATTTGTGGACTTTTGGACTCGTGGACCTTCACACTTGTATTATCTTCCATTTACCCACATATAAGTTCGTCTAACACTTAGATTATTTTTGCACCTCGGACTTTTAGACTTTCGGACTTGCATACCTGCAAACCTATATGATGCACCTCCACTCTCTCCACTTTCCACCCAACATTTTCCAACACTTAGCCATTTCATACTTTCATACTTTTAGACTCGCGGACCTTCGAACTTGTGGACCTGCCTTTTCATACTAGTTTCCCACCTTGATTCTATGCCATTACTTGTCCCTTCACTTTTTTCAATGTCACATTTATTGTTATCCTTACAGACCCAACTACTAAATTTATTGTTGAAGTGGTCGTTAATTAATGATGCTTATACTGAGGCTACTGGTATTTATTTTTAGTTAATTCTTTCTTAAAAAGAAATCTAAATCAAATTCATTTTACTATGCAAAGTAATATTTCAAGAAAAGTTGGCAAATCTTTGTGAAGAGAGTCATGAGAAAATATCCATGGAACATCCTCTTACATATAAGACATTTGTGCTTTGACTATCCATTGTTTTATTCCTCATTTATTTTGATAACAAGGATGAAACCACATCATCAAACTTTAATGGGGTTGCATTATTCCAATAGCTACAACCAAACTATCATATGAATATGACAAAGAACGCAATAAACTAATGCACTTATCTTGATCAGAAATTTTAATGTCAATAGAAAACAACTGACTTACCAAAATATTGAAGGCATTTAGATTCTCTTTAATCGATTCTCCATCATTCATTCTCAAGAGGTATATATTTTTCCGAAGGAAAATTTTATTTACTAAGGAATTAGAATGATACAAATCCCCTAACTTATCCCATAACACCTTGGATGTAGATTTTCCCAAGACATTTAGTATCACCGAATCTGAAAGACACAACCAGATTATGCTCTTTGCCTTCCTATCCAAATTTTTCCAGTCTTCTGTCGACATACTCGTAGGTGCAGTACCAGGGTTCACAATGATCCATTTCTCTTTGTTTACCAAAAGATCCTCCATATTTAGCTTCCAAATCTCAAATCTTTTCCCATTAAATTTATCAATCTCGATTTTAAGACTGCTCACCATTTTCTTTTACCATGGGAATCACCACTACAAATCTCCCACTAAAACCAGGTTTATCAAAAACCCAAGATAATCGAACCCTTAGCAACAAAGGTATTCTCCTAAAGCCAATAAATACTTTGATACCAAACGTGTTGATGATTGCAGCTATGTGAGACTTTCTCCAGTACACAAACCTTAGAGAGAGCCCCTAAGAGGAGTGTGTGGTTACCATATGAGATAGAGATGGAACTTAGAGATAGCGTCCTCCTTATAGAGAGTTGATAAGAACTCCAGATGATTCTCCTGCGTAACACAGTGAGAAAGGAGATATGCAGAGTTGTGCGTGCATGTGACTGAGCATAAGATGAACGTGTGAAATCCCAAAGTGTTGGGCGCATTGTCATGAGAATAGAAATGAAGATGATGTATTAATCTCCTCTGAGCAGAGATTTGATGAGAAAATCTAGATTAATCCCCTATGTAATGTAGTAGGAAAGAATATATGTTGAGTGGACGAGCACAGGTGAATGTAATCCTAGTGGCTGAGCACTAGTGAAGTAGTGGTTCTCATGTGTAATGCAGTGAGCCAGAGATATGGACATCCCTATGGATGTGTCCCTATTGAATGAGCACTAGTGGTTGTATAATATCCCTTGCTATATTGTTCAAGAGTCATACTTTCCTGTAACCGTAATTGTAATGTAAAGGGTACAGGTCGGCCCCACCTTAATGTGATTAATAATTAATGTAAAAGATAATTAATCTGGTTAATATTAATTATATTGTGAGCTAGTGAGGTTGGCCCTGTTGTGCCAATAAAAACTTATGTTGACAGGTTCAGTCTAGTATAAGTAAAGGTAAATTCCCCATTGAGGAATCATATCTTTCATGTGAGTTTGGAAATTTCAGCTAGTACACCTTCTTGGGAAAAGTGCGCACCTCTCTTGGGCGCTAGTATTCTATGGTTTGAGCACCCTATTTTGTGATAGGATCTCTTGGTGGTGAAGTTCTTTCTCTTGAATAATATAGAAAAGGATTTGGCTGGGTTTTCTTCCCTTGTTCAGAAGGGTTTCCTAGGATACTTCTTGTGTTCATGTGCATGGTGTTTCTTATTGTGACCTTGGTTGCTGCAACATTATTGGTTATGGTTAAATGAAAAAATGGAATAAACTTCATGCTAAACCTTTCTTATAGAAAAATCAACATGGTATCAGAGCATAGGTTTTGAAGAACCTCTACACAAGCATTAAAAGACTAAATCGTCCTCCTTTCTACAATTCCATATGGCCTCTAAGGTTTCTGCAGAAATATGTATGACCCTCTTTTGATCATCCCTTTCACCCCTTTATAAGTGGATGTTGGAGATAAAACTTGAACCAAGTTGTACAAACCTCCTCAGCGCATATCCAGAGACCCTCAAAATAAAATTCTGAGGATTTTGAGTTTTTGGCCCTAGGGTTTCTAGGGTGTCGAGATTTTCTGTAGAATCCTAATCTTAGGATTTTTTAAACTTCTTGAAGAAATGTTTTCAATTCAAAAAAGAATTTCTACGACACTCTCAAATTTTATTGTTGGAATTCATAATCCCAACAAAATTCAAGGTTACCAATCCAACCTAATCATTAAGTTTTCCAAATCCAGTTGGCGAGAGTTTGAAGAATCCAAACAAATTAAGAACATAACCTTAGTAGAATATAGGCTTGATGGAGCAAGAAAATTCAGCTCTTGGAAATCAAGGCTCTAGGTCACCCTTGAATAAGATGGCCTTTTGGATGTGGTAACTAAAACTTTACCAGCCACAACTACCGATGTAGAGAAGAATATAAGAAAGGAAGAAGATGACAAAGAAAGAAAATTGATCATCTACTCAGTAAGAGATCATCTCTTACCTCGTATTGCCAACTTGAAGACAACTTATGATATGTATGAAGCATTGAAAGAAATGTTTGAAAGTGAAAACACCCTCATAGATCTTACCTTGCAGAGCCAACTTCAAAGTACCAAGATGACAAAAGGTGACATAGTTTTTATCTTATTTATGAAGATATCAGAGATTAAAGAACAGCTAGAAACCATTGGAGAAATCTGTTGGATTACTGAGAGGGGGGGTGAATCAGTAATAACGTAATTATAATCCTTTTTCTTCAAATGTTATATCAATGTAGAATTAATATCCAATAATGAGCAGTAATAAATAAACA
>JZKD02S1828718.1:34037-57462 GCA_000966675.3 Picea glauca
GTCATAGGAACATCATGTGGTTGTAGGAGACCTACCTAGTGATGTTGGTGCCTTCACTTGTTGACACTCAAGGAATTTAGCGATGAAATGGACTACATCGTGCTTCATGCCTAACCAGAAGAAAAGATTCCTCATGTCTGCATACATTTTCTTCACACCTGGATGCGCACAATAAAGTTCTCTATGGGATTCATTTAGTATGATGCTTCGAATATCCCCACTTTCGGGGATGTACATCCTTCCTTGATATCTCAATAGTTCGTCTGCTTCCAAACTATATCCTTCATACTTTGGATCTAATTGCCTCCCACTTTGGAGGTTTGATGTAACCTTTAAATACCAACTGTCTCCCTGGAGTTGCATCAACACACATTCCCTCAGATTGACTTTTAAGGGTACCAAGGAGAAGACATGTGGCCTCCTACTTAAGGAATCTGCGAACACATTCTATTTTCCCTTGATATATGAAATACCAAAATTGTGCTCACTCATGAACTCACTCCATCACCTTTCCCTGGCATTCAGATCCCTTTGAGTGAAGAGGTGTTTTAAACTTTGATGGTCTGTTTTGAGCTCAAAGTTATGCCCCACTAGATAGTTCCTCCAAAGTTTCAGAGCTAGCATTACATCTACCAACTCTAAATCATGAGTAGCGTAAAGCTCCTCATGTTTCTTAAACTTCCTTGATGCATAAGCTATCACTCCTCCATCCTGCATTAACATGGCCCCCAACCCTTTCTTTGAGGCATCCATGCAGACTATGATGTCCTTTTTCATATCTGACACTCGTAGAATTGGCACACTAGTTAGTAACATTTTAAGCTCGATGAATGCACTATCACATTCTTCTATCCATTCATACCTGACCCTCTTGTGCTGCAAAGTTGTGATGGGTTTCTCTATTTTAGAGAACCCTTTCAAAAATATCTGATAGTAACTTTCTATCCCCGTGAAGATTCTTATCTCATGATCATTTTTCAGCATTGGCCATTCCATAATGGCCTTTACCTTTCGTGGGTCCACAGAGATTCCATTGCCAGAAATGATATGACATAAATAGTGGATTTATTTCTGGAACAAGGAACACTTCGACAACTTCCCATACAATTTGGTCTATCTAAGGAAGGACAACACCACTCGCAAGTGTTCCTCATGTTCTCTTTCATTCTTGGAATAGATGAGGATTCCATATAGAAAGACTTGTACAAAGAAGTCTAGGTATTTCCAAAATACACCATTCATGAGGCTCATGAATACTGGTATCGCATTGGTCAATTTGAAAGGTACTACAACGAACTCGTAATTCCCAAACCGAGTTCAAAAGGCATTTTTAGGAATATCGCCCTTTTTAATCCTTAATTGGTGATACCATGATCGCAAATCATTTTTTGAGAATACTGTTGCTCCTTTCATCTGGTCAAAGAGATCATCGATCTGTTGCATTGGGTACCTATATTTCACTGTAGCACGGTTCAAGTCCCTGTAATCTATAAACAGTCATAAGGAACCATCCTTCTTCTTCGCAAAAAGTATTGGTTCACCCCAAGGTGAGACATTGGGTCTTATTAACCCTAAGTCGAGTAGCTCTTTCAACTGCATATGCAACTCAAAATGTTCTGGTGCTGTCATCCGATACAGAGTCTGGGAAATTGGTTCTACACCAGGTTTTAGCTCAATAATAAAATCAAGCCCCCTGTCAGGAGGTAACCCGAGTAACTTGTTCGGAAAAACATCTTTAAATTCTGACAATACTGGGTACTGATCCAAGGAGGGTCCTTTTCTTTTACTCACTGCTTCCACTATGTAAATTCGACACCCTTGCCTCATGCACTTCTTAACCTGTATAGTTGAGATAAAGTGTAGAGATACCTTTCTCCATACACCCTGGATCTCTACTGACCTTCCTTCGTCGTCAACACAAGGCACCCTTTTTGTGAAACAATCTACCATAGCTCGATGAGCTTCTAACCAATCCATTCCAATGATTAGGTCATACACCCCAAGAGGAGTGTTGTATACCTTCAACCTGGTAGAAAACACCCCTAGGTCTACTAGACAATTATCAATGCTAGGTCCTACTGCTTGTTTTTCCTCTGAAGCCATCTCGACTTGTTTAAAGTCATCATGCTCGTAGGCTGCCAACCCAATCTTTTCTAATGCAGATGGTGAAATGAAACTATATGTAGCACAAGAATCAAATAAAATTTTAACTTTGATATGATTTATTGTACTTGATGATTCCATCACCGTGGATTGATGTTCTGCCTGACGATTATTAACCGTTGCGTAAATCTGGTGGCTTCCACTTGCTCTTCCCATCGGGGTATTTCCTTCTCTATCCACAAATCCTTATTGTAACTCTGGGCAATCACGCTGGTAATGGGGTCCTCCACATCCCCAACATGTAACCCAAGATTGAACTTGCGTATTGCTCTGTGATGGTCTCTGAAATGAGTTCCTTCCCCTAGAACCCCTACCCCTACTTGTTGCTCCCTAATATGGTCATGGACCTGCCTGCGTCGTTGGTGATGAATGAGATGCTGCACTCACTACCATTGAAATCCCTGTGGAGATTATCCTTGGTGCGACTCTATTACCATATGGAGGTGGCCTTGAGCCCCCTCCCCTAGGAAATGTCCTAGGGGACTTCTCCACAAATCCAGGACGATGCGGAAAGGTTGACCTCGTACCTCCATTCAAGTTCATGTGTTCCTCAACATAACATGAATTTTCAAATGCTTCCGCTACCAAAGATGGTTTACACATCCACACCATGGCCCTTATCTTAGGGTTTAACCCATAGACAAAGCATTCTGCCTTTCGTTGATCATTATCCATGTCTGAAACATATTTGACCAATTCCATAAAATTGATCTCATATTCTTCTATGGTCCTGTTTCCCTATACTAGAGCATGAAATGCTCCCACCTGTTGTTCCTCGTAGTCAGCTGGTAGATATTTCCTTTGGAAAATTTCTTCAAAAAGTTCACAAGATACAGTGTCCAGGGTAAGGTGAAATTGGCTCTCCAGGTTTCCCCAACAGTTCAAGGAACTGTCTCTCAACTGAAAAATCGTTATCTTCACCTTTGAAGTGGATGCATAGTCCCTTAAGGTGAAACACCTTGTCATGCCTTCCAACCATTCCTCTGCACGTTCACTGGCATGACCCCCGAAAAACTATGGAAGTTTGATCTTCTGTAGTTTTGTAGTGATGTCTTAGGGTGAAGGTCCTCCCCCTGAATCCCTCGACGCTTCAGGATTACCTATTCTAGATGGTGGGGGCTCCACTTCAATCCCTGTTGGCTGACTCCCTTTAAAGTCTCATTTATGGTCTCCAAAGAGAGCAGAATGAGGGCTAATTCCGGCGATGGTGGTGGCGGCATTAGCGGTCCCTGCGACGACGCCCCTCTACCTCGATTTCCTCGAGTCCTGACCATCCTGTATAATTGGATATGCATCGACCAAAAGTTTTTCAGGGTGAGTCTAGGATAATTCACATTTGCGCAACTTAAACTAGAAAACAGAGTTAGGCATAAGTTTTTTTTTTTACTTGTCTATAAATAGATGTTACTCTCTTTAGGGGAAGTGGCTAGGTTAGGGTTAAAGTGTCTAAGCTTGATGTCTTCGCCTAAGAAAACTATTGACCCTCTTGCCTGGTAGTTACACTAGAACTATACCACACTCGCCTATTCCTCTAACTTACCTTCCCAGTGCGCATTAAGCCCCCTTCCGCTTGTCCTGGACTAAGTCCTTAAACTTTTCGCTTAAACAATTTAATTAGTCGCTTTAACTAGTTTTAAATTAATCATGAATTATAAAATTAAATATAATTTAAAATTAATTACTAATAATTAATTATTGATTCTATTTTAATGATTAATTACTTTTAATTAATCATATTAATTATACTAATAAAACATACTCAATTACCTTGATTAGTCATAATTACTTCAATTTTATTTTAAAACATATAATATTTAATTTAATGTTTTATTATAACATAAAATATTTAATTTAATATTTAAAAGATATAATATTCTTAATTAATTAAAGTTTAAAATTTAATTATACCATTAAACTAAATATAAGCAATTAAAATTTAAAATTTAATTATATAAGAATATTTAATAAAATAAAATAAAAATAAATAATATATATAAAAATAAATTACGATAATCAAATACGACCAAATAATAAAAACAACTAATAAAATAAAAAATATATATAAAAAACTTAAAATAAAATATAAATTAATATAAATTAAAATAAAATAAAGTGCGGGCATGCATGAAGCCCATGTGCCCCGCCCCTATTTGATCCCGCTCTCCTTAACGTAACTCTACACCCCACTTTCGTTCTCATGGATGGCGCAACAGTAAGTTGTTTCAGAGTGGCTATCGGAGGTCTCATCTTGATGGCTTTGGCCCTGGCTTGCGAGCTTGGTTCATGCGGGCTCCTCCCTGTGGCTTTGGGCCTGACCTGTAGGCTTGGTTCCTACGGGCTCCTCCCTGTGGCTTTACAAAGGCTTGTAGGTATGCGATGTAGGTACTGGTTGAATGCAGAGGTAGAGGTGTCTAAGGTGCAGTCAATGCACGCGTAGTGCAAGGTTTTGTGAGCTCCTTCCTATGGCTTGGCGCTTGAATGCTAGACTCTGACTTGTGTTATGTGTTTTGCTAACCTGTTATGGTATGCGCAGGTAACTATGTTTGGAGGCTTGGCGTTGGCGCTTAGTGTTGGTTTATATGTTGTTGACGCGTAGCTCGTAGTCGAGGTTATGAGGTCCATGAGTGTTGATTCGACATTGGGAAAGAGGGTGGATCATGGAGCATCATACCCACTGTCCTCATGGATCCTATTTTTCGAACGTCTAAACCCTAAACCGGCTGCTATCTTGCTCGAAGCTTATGAGAGAGAGATGCACTCATCTAGGCTTCTCTGAAACAAGGTAGTGCGGTGTATTTTTTGGATCCTTGGCTTAATGCGTTGAGCATTGTTTGCACCTCGTGTGGGAACCTCCCCTTTTTTTTTCTTACTTCCATATCCCCATGTGTCATCTCGTCTATGTGTGGAGGTATATCAACTCAGCGGAGGGCGAGGTTTTGAAGGTGATGGAGGGTTTCTTGGGTCAACGACTCAGGTATCGCTCCACCTCATATGTGAGGCCCCTGGTTCTATCCCTCGCCATTTTTTTTTTAAATACAGACTGAAAAAATGCAGTCGGTTATGATCGGTCTCTCCCATTGTGCGTGACCCTAGTTGACCCATGCTTCTAATTTCATGGATGCCAACCCTTGACCACAAGATATATGTTTTTATTTTTTTTCTTTCTTTATTATTATTATTATTATTATTTTGTTTTAAAGGTTTCAGTACAAGATTGAATTTTTGATTTCATGAGTTTTCAATAGATATAGAGGGTTTGGTCTCTTGGTCACCCTCCTTTGAGCATGCACCATGGCTAAGGTGGAAAAAGTGGCAAAACCATGTGCCACCACCTTCCATAATTCAAAACACAAATTATAAATTTCTTTTATATAAAAAAAATCATCTCATGGGCTTGGGTAAGTCAAGCGTACCATACGATTTGGAAATTGGTGATTTCCTTGATCAAATGACAAGTTTAGTATAGTAGGCCCTTTGTTTATTGTATAAGGAAAGAAAAAAAAATAATGTAACATTTCGAGAAGGTTAGCATGTAAAATAATTTATTTATTTTATTGTATATACAAGTTATTTTTATATACAATATGATTGATTTATATATATCTTAAATTATATCTATAATGAAGAAAAACATATTTCTTCTATATATATAATCAGACTCTTTTTCTTGTCTTTGTCATTTGCAGGTTTGGTAGAAGATGACTGGAACAAGGGATGTGTGGGGTCATGTTTCCCTACTACACTCACTCTTTTATTTAGGCTTTTTTTAGGTAGTTCTCTTCGTGGGGTTTCTCTATCATTTATGGGCTATCTTTGGTTGTTGAAGGGTTGTAAATATAAGGTTTTTGTGGTAATTTATGGGTTACTTATGGCTGCTTTAGGCTTCAATAAGGACTATTTACTGGTTGTTTAAAATTTTGATTATGCATGTCTAACTTTTTGTCTCAAAGGTGGGTAGGTGGGTAGGCCCTGGTCCAAGTTTTTAAACCAGGGATCTGATACCATGTGTAAGGTATCTTCCAACAAAGCCTTATAAATCATAAATTATATCTAGAGACATGCTAACCTAACCTTAAACCATTCCTTATTCATCAAAGTAATCCACTACATATTCAACATATTAAAATTTATGAGAAAATTATAATCAATTTCATAACACAACAGAATAATGAAAATACATACCTCTAACTGATGCTATTGTTGTCCCCAACTATGCTTGATGCACTACCCAAAACTGTCTAACCACCCAGCCAGCTAGGAACAAAGCCTCTCTAGCTCCCTAGCTCTAGGATTCTGTAAGAATTCCTGGCCCCTGAGCCCAAAACTCCCAACAACAGGTGCCCCCTTGTAACAGTCCTTCCACAAGCTTCTCCAGCCAAAATAAATCCCCAATATAGTCTCCTAATATGAAAATAATTCTACCCTCAAAATAAAAAAAGTCCCTTTCTCCTGAGTGTTTTTCCCCCTCATAACCCCCTTCCCCATTCACTGCCTCTTCCTTTCATTAAGACTCACCCACCTTATCTCTCCATTCAATTCCAACCACCTTATCCCTCCATTCAATGCCAACCACCTTATCCCCTTCTCCTTGATGGTTCCATCCTTCGATATGTTAAGTTTTCTTTTAATAAATTAAAATTTATTAAACTTAAATTCATTACCCAAATATTTAATGAGTTAATTAATTAATTAATCAATTAATTAATATACATTAAACAATAAATAATTCAGGACAATTAATTAAACTTAATATACTTTAAACAATTATTTAACTATGACAATTAATTATTTAACTAGGGTTTTTACAGACCATGGACACCAAAATGAATGGAACCTTCTAAAATAACATCCAACTCTATCAAGTTGTCAAAGAAAGGCAACATATTCATCGAGGAAAGTGGCTCACTAGGATTCAAATTCAACAGAAGTTTCCCCATAAAATGGAGGAAATTAATGTAATGGGGACCATTGACTCCTAAGGGGGGAGTATTGATATAGGTGGATACTATTGGGCAACCACATGTTCCACTAATTCATAATGGTTCCACATCTTGGTAGTTTTTCTACATTTTTTTAGGTCCAAACTTCTAGGGTTATTTTGAGTCCCTAAATGACATTTTTTTATGTGGAAGTTCCCAATAATTAGTTGAAGGTATGTACTGGGCCATTTAAAATGTGTAATTCTAGGCTATACCTTTCCAATGAGATACCGAGTGCCCCAAATAGAGATCATATACAAAAGTAACACCCTCAGGAAGTTGACGTATCAACTAACCACATTGGGACCCACAAACCTTTTGGCGTTTCATCTTCTAGGGTTATGTTTTTGGATGTGTAGGGTTTTCTCATTGATTATTTATGTTAAAAGGTATTTCATCCTAATTATAATCAAATTCTTACAAATGCGCATAGACGACACATGTCTTTCTTCAGGGATAAGCTATAACCATTCTAGCTAGCTTGTGTGCTTTGCATTTTACAATCTTTTGTTTTCCATACATTAATAGAATCTAAGTTTCATTGTATTTCTATGTTCTTTGTTATATTTTGATTCATATCTCATTTTTTTCTCAATATAATCTGGATGACTCACACGACACACTCACACCCATGGGCCATCAATATGTTATATAAAATACTAACCTATGGTGATAGAGTAATCAAATTTAAAGAGTCTTTTAGTTGTCCAATATAAATAATATAAGTCAATTTTGTTATTTGTATATGAGTGAAATAGTTATTTTCTATTTGATTTTGAGAGTGTTTATGTAGTTTGTTTAGTGCTGCTATGTTGGTGAAAATCCCAGTTTTATAAAATGGGTCTATCTATCAGTTTCATTAAAAAATGGGTCTATTTCGTGGTTGGATATGGAAATATCAAATCCCTGGTCACCACAAATTCGATGTGTTCGATAAATTCATACTTGAATTTGAATGCTACTGGGTTTGGGCCTTCCAGGTCTTCGAGTGCTTGCGGGATAACTATGTCCTTGTTACTTGTTAAATGATCATGAATTTCTTCAAAATGCATGCCCTGTATATTATCGTTTATTGAAATGTTAGAATCCTCCCAAATTCCTATTTAAAAGTGGGTTTAAACTTATTTTTAATATTTATAAAGTCCTTATTTATTCCAACTTGTCATGTTGAAATGAATTGTTCATCTTCAAAATACATTATCGTTGATGGGTTCATGCAAGGGACTTGAGAAATTTCTAATAATGATTTGGACTGACTTTCAAAATCTCTAAAATTACACCAAATCATTGACTAATCCGGTAGTGTGAACTAATGCGATAGAATGTGTCTTTTCTTTTTGAAGTAATGTAAAACATGTATGTCTATGATTTTACTTGGTTTCACTGTACTTTATGGTAAAGATAGATCAAAATAATTGCCTAATAAGACAAAACACAAAACTTATAAATTGTATTCATAACCTAATTATTTAGAGGACCTAGTAGTAGAATGTTTAAACTTTGTTCTCAGTTGCTAATTTTTATATTCATGAAATGAATGTTCTTCTCATCCATAAAATCAAGAAATTGTGTGATTTTTATATTCGTGAAATTAAATGTGCTTCTTGTTAGAACTAGAGGTCACACCTAGACTGTTGTAGTTGTAAGCCTAGTATCCATCAAAATATAAATGGATTGAATTTGATTCAGTAGGTGGATCAACAAGACTGTGAAATAAAGAGAGAGGGAAACAAAATGTCTACAGAGGAATTCAATTGGGCATGGATCATAACATCCTACGGATCAAAGACAATCAGATTGCATATCAAACAAAAGGGATATATCACTGGAGGAAAACCAAAACTATTAATTATGGTTTAAACTCATGGCCAATTCTTCTTGCTAATAACAGATTTTCAACATCATAGATATCAGTTTGTAGCACTTAATGAAGTATTAAATTCAAGATTGGTTCTACAACTAATCAACCATACACCTTAGGCATTATAAGGGTATCATTCGTTTTCTTTAAGATTACACTTCAAAATGATGCACAAAAAGAGGGCTTGAACAGTTAGCCGTGTCAGTGTATAAAGAAACACAAAATCCTCTTTCAATCCTTTGAAAAATGTGAAGACCATCAAGGAGTACTTGATGAACTTGAATGTTAGAACTAGAGGTCACACCTAGACTGTTGTAGGTGTAAGCCTAGTACCCATCCAAATATAAATGGATTGAATTGGTTTGAGTAGGTGGATTAGCAAGAATGGGAAAGAAAGGGAAAGGGAAGAAAAATGTCTGTAGAGGCATTCCATTGGGCATGGATTCATAACATCCTATAGATAAAAGGAAATCAAACTATATATCAGACAAAAGGGATATATAATGATGAGTAGAAGCATAGTGAATATGACAAAAGGAAGAACATCCATTATACAAAGATCCTTTTTGCAAATAGATTAACGATTGCTTAAACAATAAACAATGATTTAATGGGAAAGATACAACATATTATCTGTTGTTCATGAATCCATCAATCAATGGAAGCTAGGATCCTCAAAACTTGCACTATATTCAAGCAAGAAGATAACAAAGAAGACAATCTGATAACAACTCTCATGAATCTTTAATGGAAGAAAATGTCATTACAAACAAGACCTCGGGCTTACAAATGAGAAACTAAACTGCTCCTCCAGCTCCCTCCTCTATTGGTTCATGAATCCAACCTTTTCCTTATCAAAATACACTTTCATATATAGTCTTGTTACAAAAAATTCCAACAAAAACCTAACAAATTCCTACTTTTTGGAATCTTGTCTATTGTGATAAATGCCTTTTGAAACAGGTCATGTTTCTTGATGTGGAGATGGAACACATGTCCCTCATGTCCAACTAACTCCTGGGAGACCATTTTAACCTTCCCTGACAGTTGGTATCCTTCCCATAGCTCGATTTTTTCAGACTGTTAGAGTTCGCAACGCCTTTGACAACATGCACTGCAAACTTTCCTATAGGTGATGTTTTTTAGCTTTTCTCGGAAAATACGAAATGGGTTGGGATGATTTTTTTTTCAACAAGTCAAAAACATCGTTTTTTTCCTCCACACCAAATTTCAAAGGAACCGAGATTGGAATTCAAAAGTTATAACCAAAATAATCGTTTGTTGTGTGCTAATGCTTACAATCTGTCATAAATTACCAGTTCACAGCTTCAATGTGTCCAGGCATTGCGAAATTTCCTATATCATCCTATTTCACTTTTACAAATATTAAACAATCTCAAAACTTGTACCAAGATTCCAAATATGCTGCAAAAACTTCATAATCTTTATATATAACTGGAGGAAAAGCAAAAGTGTTAATTATGGTTTAAACAAATGGCCAATTCTTCTTGCTAATAATAGGTTTCTAGAAACATAGATATCAGTTTGCAGCACTTAATGAAGTATGCAATTCAAGCTTGTTTCTACAACTGATCAACCATACACCTCAGGCCTAATAAGGGTATCATTCAATTGCTTTTAGAGTACACTTCAAAATGATGCAGAAAAAGAGGGTTTGAACAGTTCGCAACACCAATCTGCAGTGCTAGTTTGCAGTGCCAAGTTCAAAATCAAATAGTGCACTTCAAGGAAACTGTTAGACATCCTGTGACAAAATCCTTTAAAATCTAATTAAATGAAGGCGTAGAAAATCATAAAATTCCCTTGACACATTTCTTAGTTGCAATAATGAAAGATGAGTGCATGAGGTACTCATAAGTACGTTGTGATCTTTCCTATTGAGTTGGAAGAAAATAAACCTAACCTTTGACTCAAAATAAAACAAAACCAAGGTGTTTTTGACCCCCTTCACATTCTATGTGTTAACACTTCTCATCCACAAAATCAAGAAATTGTGTGATTTTTATATTCATGAAACGGAATGCGCTTCTCATCCACAGAATCAAGAAATTGTGTGATTGATTTTATAACATCGTCTATTTTCCAAGATGATAATAAGTGTTACATATGTTTTATCATATATTATTTTCCATGTGTGAATAAGCCATGGAGTTGACTCTTTTGTAGTTTAAATTTTTGGAGAATATTTGAGATCGTATTTTTTTAGGTAGTTTGTTTAGATTTTTTCTTGTTATATTTTAAAATTCCCTCCAACTTTTGTATATTTTATTTTTTGTTGTTGAATTTACTAACATATATCTATTTTCCCATTTGGTTAAGTTAAAAAAAAAAACATAATTATATTGGAACTTGAAAATATTTAGGGTTTGAATACATAATGTAATCATCTTTGTATAAAATCTTGAAACATGATTTGAAAATTGTACACAAAAGTATGAATATTTCATGATATTGAACAAGTTTTCATAGACTTTGAAAATCCTTTCAATTAATTGATCGAGATGAATCCGAGGCTCACGGACCATAACAATAAACAAAAACACATTTAAATTTAATTTATGTAGAGCCTAGAATTAGCAAAAACTTAAAAGTACTCTCCATGTGCATAAATGATGAAAACCACACATATTTAACCAGTATAATGTATATTATGTATATCATTAGATAGAATTTGACTGCACATTCACAAGAAACATTATTTTTATATTCACAACAAAAAAATAACAAAAACACATATAAATATGTAATATTTATAAAAACATATATAATATTTATAAAAACACATATATTACATAATAATATTTGGTTCACATATCAGGACAAAATGTGACATTTTTATGATCTCCAGCCATTTGGAAAGACTCGAGTTCCAGCAATAATACGAGCATTTGGTTGGCAAATCAAGACAAAATGTGATATTTTTTATTATCTCCAGCCATTTGGAAAAGCTCGCGTTCCAATAACAATACGGCATCGATGACTAAGTCAAGTTTCTCTGTACCCTCAGTTACATGTTAAAGCTGTCAAGGCTATCACCCATAGAAATGTATGCTTCCCTACCCATGGAAGACAACTTGGGAATCCCAGTTATCAACACGGGCTTCTAACCTATTGGCATTCTTCATCATAATAGTAAAAAATGTTGGTCTACCTCGAGCTTAAGTTTACAAAGAATTTTTTTGAAGTTGAACTCAAGCATATGGAACTTCTCACAATAGATTCCTAAAGATACAGTATTTGGGTTAATTTATCGGACCAATGGGAAGCACGTTATATAGAGACATATTGTAGTAACCAAGTAGGATCCTTATTAACTATGACTGCTTTTTCGTTGTAAAACTTTTGGCATTTACACAATAGAATGACAGGTGAAAGTGAAAAACATTTTTAATCATTGTTATTAATTGAGTGTCTTACATGTACATACTCGAATTGAATCGAGGGATTAATAACAAGTGAAAGTGAAAAACATTTTTAATCATTGTTATAACTTGAGTGTATTACATGTACATACTCCAATTGAATTGATGGATTAATGCAAAAGTTGCCTTCATACGATGCCTATATATATTATCCATTTAAATTTTGAATTTTGAATTTACCCACTTCCTTATTTTGGGTATGTATGTTCAAAAAATCCCAAAAATCCCTAATAGTTTTAGCTACAGGAAAGCTCTTCGTTTAAGTTGTATGCATTTTGTTTCATTTTTTAGAGAACCCAAAAAAATAATAGCAGAAAAGCCATTGAACAATAGATAACAAAATAAAATGGAGAAATGATATACTTTATTGCACAATCGATAATGGAGAAATGATATACTTTATTGCACAATCGATAATGGAGAAATGGATACAAATGTCAAGAAGCTCTTCATGGGATTTTACATTTAAATGTGAGAGATCTCAATCACTTCCAAGAACAAAAAAAAACAAGCGTTTGAGTGACCTATGAATTGTAATTGCATGAATATGTGTTGTAAGAACCCAACAATATTCACCTTGACAACAATTTATTGATACCTTTCCCAATGAATCAATCATCACCTCTAGGCTAATTCCAACGAAGTATGCAATCCATGGTCTCTAAAAAACACGGGCTATGTAAACAAAGGTGCTCGAAATCACGACTATTGACCTAACTCCCCCCTCGTTTCCCATGACCAAAATAGAGAAAAATTCAAATCCAGGGTATCCAGGAACACTGTATGCTCTCCCCCATCACGTAGGTCTATGTCTAGACTTTACTAGTGAAATTCCAAACATAGGCTACGATTCTTAACCAATTCTGACATTCATATGCCCATTTACATATAAAAACACGACCTTGATCTGTGTATTCAAAGACTCTCCATTGCCATTGCTTTGACCTTCACCTAGCACTCCATGATCTTCGTCACAATATCATCATCGTCACTTGAAGGTATATTTTTTGGATTTGGACTGACCACCATATCTCTCGAATCAGGGGTCGATATTTGGATATTTGCTCACCGAGATTATCAGAAAGAGGTATGGACTTCGATCCCTAATTATTACATGTACTTGTCCTCTGTCGTGAAATCCCACTAGGGTTTGTAGGCCCCGAGGCATAAAAGGCCAAGTGCGGAGTTCCACTCGACATTAAAGGACCTTGATTAGAAGTTTGATGCCCTTGGCCTAGAGATTTATGAAAAGACCATGACTTATTCATGTCTTATTTGTAATTTTGACTAGAATGTCGAACATCTTGATGATCTTTCCTAGAATATCGTTCCTCCATTGGTTTTGATCCTTAGACGTTTGCATCGTTCCTGAATCCAACTCCGACCACACTATTTATCTCCAAAAGAAAGAAGCATCACATCGCTTTCCATTTATAGACCTAAATGATCTAGATCGACCCTCCTTACTTGCGTGCAAGAAACCATTGACCCTCAATTCTCCTATGTGTGCGAGAAACAACTCAAATCTTCTCCAAACTCCCACACGACTAGAAAAATTTGTTGTGCTTCCTTCCTGAGCTCTAATACCAAATGTAGAGAATCGATCCTACAACTAGTGGGTTAATTGGACATAAAAACATGATAGCAAAGAAAGCAATAGAAAAAAAATAAAAATGGGCACAATGATATACTTTATTGTACAACTAAAAATGAAGAAATGGATACAAATCTCAAGAAGATCCTCACAGGCTTCTACATTTAAATAAGAAAAATCACAAGCACTTTTACGCATACAGAAAGACAAATGCATTCATTTACTCTATTACCACAAATGTCTTTTCTTTGTGAGTAATCATGCACCTAGTTTATCTCATGAATCTAGATCAAACACACTAAATTAATGATAAGCATGGAGCTTAGGAAGAATGTAAGTGAATTGTGTAGTTTAAACATTCTATGTTTTTACCATTTCTAACAACCATCATTGGAATTCAATGATATAATTATTGGTGAAAAATCAGATTTTTGTTGCTCAAATTGCATTTCTGAATACATAAATGAATTTAGTACCCAGAAAAAACCTTAGAACACTCGAATTATGCAAATTCAACAATTGATATCTACAATTCCAACAATTTCTAACCATATTTTAGACAAAATTAATTGAAAAATATAACAAAGAATTAAAAAAAAAAAAAAAAGTATTTCTAAATATTTGTAAACAAATACCGCATCAGAAGTTTTTTGGGGGTTAAAGGGATTTGTACGAAATTTCTTTTTAATTATTTTGAGACTCGAGAGCATATATAAGCATATAGAGGATCATGTGAAGACATAGTGATGGTATTGCATCTCCACGGCATGTATTTTCTATGTCAATACAAAGATATGAATTTAGTGTATGAATTCATATAATAATATCAATCCATTATGAAGCAATGTTATGACTTCAATAATCAAACTTATGAAACTTTAAGGTTTTCAAACTTATGAAACTTTAATAATGGCTTGAATAATCTCTATCCTCGAAAATTTACGAAACTTTAAGGTTTTCAAACTTCAAAATGGCAGCAAGTCAATTGTTGATGATGTAGTCACATATATTCCCTAGTACGTTGTTATAGGTATGAAAGTACTATTTACATACAAACACACATAATTAGTTTTCATGCAATTTAATAAATCGATTTTTAGAACGGAAACAATTTAATGTTCTGTTGCTTCTTTTGCTCCCTAAGCTCATTTGATCACCATGAGTAGCTTGAGAACCATTTGGAAGAGAAATAATTTAATGTTTCGTTGCTTCTTTTTGCTCCCTAAGCTCTTGAGATCACCATGAGTAGGTTGGGAATCTTATTTCATGGTTTAGTGATCACGAAAAATTTGATTCCCATTAAAAATACCACAAGGATAATCATCAAATCAAAATGAAAATGGGAAAATGGCTTTGTCATTATATTAATTTGTGAATTTTATATTTTGATTCCCATTAAAAATACCACAAGGATAACCCTCGAATCAAAATGAAAATGGAAAAATGGCTTTGTCATTATATTAATTTGTGAATTTTATATTTCTAAACGTGTGAACCTATGAGTGGCATTACATAATGAGAAACCATGATATTCAATGATTCATGGCATTACATATTACTTCGACATATTTGATGCAGCTGCTATAGAAGACAACAGACCGGTCTTCAATTCTAAAATATGCTAACAACTATTCTTCCAAAGGATTATAGTAGCAACATTGTTCTTGTGAATACTGAAACGGTATTTGATTATCGAAGGAGTACAATGATGAGGGTGATGGGAAGGTAATAGTGGGATGGTAGTGGGAACTGAGCTATATTTTCAATATATAATAGGGGTATTAATTTAAAAATTAAATTATTATGCTCAATATTATGGTTTTTGAAAATTTTCTCATTAAATAAAAGAAATAAAAGAAATTATTGAATTCTAATCTCAAACTTAAGTTATCGTTAAAATAATAAAAAGCTTATTAATGTTGAAATAAAAAATAAGATTACATAGTTTCAAAATTTTAATATAAACTAAATTTTACAATTTCTATTTTAAAATAAAAGTTTTTACAAATAACTTAATTCAATATTTATGTTATTTTTATATAAAATCAAATAACATTTATATTATTAATAAACATAAAATATTATACATATCTTAAATACAAAAACATAAAAATAATAATATATAAAAACAATTATCTTACATTATCAAGATTACCCAAATAAAATAGCACACCCATTCACGCAGTCCTAACTTTAAAGGCAAGGTTAATAAGACCCACTCCCTAACATATCCCAAACTAAACCTTTAGTTAAACTTAAACATATAATATATTTTCCTTCTTACCTTTTCTGAAAGGAAAGTTCTATTTGAACCAACCACATCTCCATGGACCCATCCTTCTCCCCTTATTTTCCATATGAAAACTTCTTTTTTTTTAAGTTCAACCTTATTAATTTTAGATTAAATTACATTATAACATGATTTCCTCTTCGCATAACTATCCATGATTTATACATCATCTTGGATATTCCACTATAACTATTTCTTACAACATATCTTAATATATTATTATGTAATTTATTATTTTAAATCTAGAATTTAATATTATTAGTGTATTGTCCAAAATTATGAAAATAATTGAAATTCAAATGAAAGAAACAATAAAATGAACACACCATCCACATAAATGAATAGAAGATGTAACATAAGAAACCTAATATGGGAGAAGATCTAGCTATAAGTTGAGGCCTAGATGCTCTACATTTTTTTTCTCAATTGTGAAATGCAAGTACATAGAAATGGACACTCACTATGGAATTTCCATGAACACTATGACATGAATGAGTGTTGCAAAGTATTGTACCTCCTTTGTTATGCTTCAATATCCTACTCCTAGATGTTTTTCTGAACTATGGAACAATACCAATACCAAAAGAATTGAATCCGCTCCTTTCGTAGCGACCCAATATTTAACATAACTTGATAGCCAACTCGGGTTAGGGTTAGGGCTTTTGCACGTGTCAAATCTCAATTAATTTTAGGGTTTTGGATCCTCTAGAATCTTTTTGAAAGTCCACATATGACTAGCCCCACATGTGTAAGTAATGGGGGTTGGCATGACATCCAGTTAGTACCATGGTGGTCAATAGGGAAGGTCAACTTGTAGAGGAATAAATTTTGCATGCAAACTCCCATTAAGGTGATGTTTGCACGATCTGTAGAACAATATTCAAGAGAGCCAAAATCACAATTTTTTTACCCCAAAAAGATGTTATTTGATTCCTCAAATTGGTTCTAGAAGTTTCTAGACCCGAAATCTCCAAACTGGAGCTTTCCTCTAAAATGGGCCTGACAAGATAATTATTCCAATTTTTCCTCCCCAAAAGTACCAAGATAGATGAAAAAATCTATAATGATTCATTCTACTTCATACCTCCCCATTTACAGAGGGATTTGGTGCCCAAAATATTTTACTAAACGAGGTGAGGAAATTTTTCCTCTACTTTAATCTCCTTGGAGTAACATTTGGCCTTACTTGGAAGTTTCCCTTTCAACCCAACCTACCAAAGTTCATGATACCCCTACAATATGTGACCTCGGAAACCGATGTGGAAGAAAACCTAACTAGTAGGTTGAGCCTAGATGCTCTGCTCTCTTTTTCTTAGTTATGAAATGCAAGTACAAAGAAAGTGGCACTCACTATGGATTTGTCATGGACATTGTGGCCTTAATTGCTATTACACAATCTTCTACCTCCTCTGTTATGATTCAATATCTAATTCCTAGATGATGTTCTCAACTGTGGAACAGTAACAATACCAAAAGAATGAAATTCTTTCTTTTCTTAGTGGCCTAGTATTTATCATAACCTAATCACCTTATAAGGATGGGGTTACCGTTATTGCTTGGGTTAATAAGGTAGGTCAATTTGTAGAGGCATAGCTTTAAGTATACAAACTTCGATTGGGGTAATTTTTACACAATTGGAAAACTTACACGGTGTAAAACAACATCTAGGAAATGCGAGCCAAACTCACTAAATTTTGACTTGAACAAGTGTTTATATTTCAAATCACCAAAATAAAACCTACAAATCAATTCTTACTATTTTTTCTCCCAAAATAAATAACAAATTATATAATTATCCATTCTATATAGAATAAATAAATATAAGATTGATGAATTTTGTTAGAACCATTAAATATAGAAATTCACATAACAATCTTGTTCCCACCTAGATTATTTTTGGGCTATATTTTGATAAGTGGTATTTTTTTAGAGTCACAAATCAAAGTTTTACTCATCCATACCATAAGATCAACAAAAGTCAATAAGGAGATAAATAATAAGTATTGGCTAACTATTCTATGAAATGGTTTTTAATCATATAAATTTACATGAATTATTATCTTTTATTATTCAAAATCCATTTTTAAATGCAAAAATAAATTATATATATATATATATATATATATATATTACATTTTCCTCACATCTAACAATATTTAACATTTCTTTGGTATATATTATCATTATCATTGTGTGTATATATCGGTTACACATAAAAATAAATAAATAAAAAGATATCAAGTAAAAGTTGCTTTGAACTTCGCATGAGCTTACTTGGAATGTCGCTTTTATTTACCCGAAAATTTTAAAGTAAATAATCGAAGATAATCAGAGACTTCCACTCCACTCAATTTCTCCACCAGTAGATGGTTGCAACTTTGCATGTGGATGTGGATGGTTCGAATTTCCATGTACCTTCACCATGTTGGGGCATGGAGCTTTATAATTATATACAAAGAGTAGCAGAAGAGACGGTAGATTGAATTGCTTAAAAAATGAGGAAAAATGATGGGCAGTGCATCGATGAGCCGTTGGGATTCCTTTGGGGTATTCCGTTGACAATCATGGCTTCTGTGATATGCATGGTGGGCATGGTCGTCTGGATACTTGGGTTCGTAGTTATATTTTCTCATCGTCTCTTTTTATATGATGCCCGCAGCTGTGGAAAATTAGAGCTGTATTTTCTTTGGTGAAGAATTAGTGCTATATTTTCTGATGAGGGCGTTGTATTTTGTTATGCGACAGGATGCTGGTTACGTTGATATTCCCGTGCCTTATGCGTGACACAATTTTGGTAGAGGTTGCCGCCGAGCTTGTCAGAGCTCCTCTTTACACAACGGAATGCTTCACCGGCTCTAAGAGACTCCCTCCCAATCACAATGGGCTCTCTGGCAAACTGCCCGTTTATTCATATTATACTTTGTGAGATAGCTGAGATATTGAACTGACTGTAAATTGCTTTGTTTGAAATGTTCTGCTTCCTGAATGTAGAGTGCTTTATTTGGAATTTTCCAAAAATTGCTTTGTATGGGAATTTTTGGAAATTTTTATAGAAGTTGTATATGTTTTTCTCATATTTCTCAAGCCATTGATTCATAAACAATTGAAATATGATGCTATGAAATTTCAGCAGAGTATGCTGTTTTTAGGCATTTAGGATTCTGCATGAAATATTGATTCTATTATAGTGTCCATTAGGTCTTTGGATTTAAGATGAAAAGATTGCTGATTTGGGAGGGAGCTTACATATATGTGGACGCCGGTCTGAACTTTTTGGTGGTTGTTTTGTTTGCAAGTTTCAAGGATCTCTGTTGAGGTTCTGTACTTCCAATTACAGTTTAGCGCAACTGTTATTACTAATATCAATATCTTTTAGTTTATATTTTAGTGACTTAACATGGTCCCAGGTTAAATTGGCCATGCATAAACTAAGAGCCTTGCTCCAGAGTTATTTGCAGCAATATCTTGAAGAACACAAATGATCAATAGATATCCATTACAGATTAGGATTACGTTAAGGGTTTATTCATTTCCATTACCTTAATATGTACAATCAACAATATCTCAATCTGACCAGCTCCGTTTCAGGCTTGTTCTCGCTTTTAGTATTTGACCTTTGCTCAATCTGCAAGCCAATCTCACTGTGCAATTTCTTATCTATCACCCGAACCTCTTATGGAAGCCAATTCCGTTTCAAAGACTCTGGCTTTCAAGCGAACTCCGCTGGTTTTGTCCTTTGTTTTCTGATCTTTCTCTTGGACCAATTAATGTTTTAAAATTTTCTTTGTCCTTCTATCCGCAGAATACTTTCTTTCAATATAATTCTTTTTGTTTTTTATCCTTTTAGGTCTGTCAAGATTTTGTTTCCGTACAATAGTTTGTCCTCAATTTGATTCTTTTTGTTTTTTATGCTTTTAGCCCCGTCAAAATTTTGTCCTTTAAGACTAACTTCACTTATCTTTTTCTTTGTTTCTTCAATTTATGTTTTGGACTTTATTTTTCCTCCGTGAACAAACTCAACTACCATTCTAATAACTTTTAGACTTCCTCAACTACTTCTCCTTTATCTTTAATCTAAATTTTCACTACTTTGATTACTTTTAACTTTGGGGTTTTTTTTTTCTAACTGTTCTATAAAATAAAAAAATTTACAAAAATTTGGAGACATAAATCTGCACAAATCACATTTTTTATTATTTAAAATTTATTTCTAAATAAAAATGGATTCAAATATGGAAATCTAACAATTTATCCTCAAATTTTAAGAAAAAACAACCTAAAACATGGTCCAAGAAGAATCATTTAATAAAACGGTTAGACTATTCAAAACACTTTCTCTATGTTTTCATATATGTATAATTTCCACTTTACAATAAGTTCTTTGTTTTTAATATAAATTTTATATAAATGTGAATGATTTTGAGACTTTCTATTTCATCATTTATTAATAATTTTGGATCTATTTTAATTCTACATTTATCAATCATTTTGGATCTAATTTAGTTTTAAATTTATCAAATATTGAGAGTGATCAAATTTACACCTATAAGGATTTGATCTCTATTATAAATATGGAGTTAAGATACATCTAAGTAAGTTCCAATCATGGGTGACCATGTGGAAAGTTTAATTGATCATCATTATGTCTATGCATATGTTTTAGATAAATTGAATCCTTTGAAATTTAAGTACTATCAAGAAAGTTACTTCAAAAGTTACATGAGAAATAAGATGAATAGTAACAAAATAACAATGTTTAATGATGGAAGGTAAATGGTATGAAAGTAATATGATGCAAATAGTTAATGATAACTAGATTACATAGTGATATTATTGATCTATCTTCTTCAACTTTTTTTGTAGCCACACCTAGTAGCATTTCTTTCTTTTCATATCCATCATATGAAAAAGGAGGTTCAAATAAAAGAAAATTCAAACTTTTAACTCAATATATTGTAGTAAAGGTCATACCACACCTCTCTTTCTTTCAAATAGTTTCTTTCACTAATGTCAATCATTGTGACTACAGAAAACATTGAAGTCAATGCACTGAAATTGATTTTATTTGCTATACAAACATTGAAATCAATGCACTATAGTAAGAGCGATGTAGAAAATAACTTAAATGCAAGTGATTGAATTTATGAACAATGAAGTCTATGCAGTGTAATCAAATCAATTTACAAAGAATTAAAACCAATGCACTAAAATCAATTTTCTCCATTGTATAAACACTGAAATCAATGCACTATACTAAGAGCATGCAACAAACATATTAGTCTATTGTACAAACATTGAAATTAATGCTAATATGCATTGTACAAACACTAAAATTGATGCACTATCAATTTTATCCATTTTACATCTTCAACATCAACTGCTTACACCTTGTAGTAGGTTTTTGGGTTTTAGATTTCTCCTTTCATCATTTCTTAAATCAATGCATTGAATTATTTTCTACTATATCATTACTAAAATAAATGCACTTATCAAGAAAAGTAATGGAAAATAAAGATAGGTGGTCATGGGCATCTTCACTTTAGGATTAATGGACCACACTTGTTCCATATGACATGGGTGATCTGCAAATAAATGTCACAAATTGGAGATCTACATTGTATCCATCATTTTCTCTCAGGTTGAAGGTAATATACCCCGGAAACCCTAAGTTATTATTTAACCCCTTTACCATACATTTAGTAATTTCATCACATTTATCATATTGACATTTATATAGGTCATCTAGTAGATGTTGCTCTTGGATGCGACTCTTTCACCTCATACATGATATCAAACCAAATGTATCTATATGTATTTGAATGTCTAGTTCCAGTTGATTAATATGTTTTCTTCCAAACACTTCTCTCATCCCATACACTTACATTTCCAATAATTAGTGTACCTCTAGAAGCATTCCCAACAACGAGAGTTTGCAGTTGTCAAATGTCTTCCAGTAAAATAGATATTTTATTCAATTAATCCATATGTCAATCCTTTGGATTATTTAACTTCACTATTGTTTGAAGCACAAAACATTGTCAAACACATATACAACATAACGTTTTCTATGGCCACTTCACACTATGGATATATTTAAATATTAGTCGCTACTATTATTTTTGAGTCGACTATCTACTCTAGTTTATAGAGTCATATTTGTATTTTATTCATTTTTTGTGTTATATTATTTCCAAGTTCCTAGTTCTCATCATTTGTATTAGGATGGTTTTCTTCTTGCTACCATGCCTAAAAACTAATGAAATATGTATTCTTTGTTACTTTATGTTTTTTCTAATGGTAGGTTGAGGTTATGAATAATTTTAGGTTTTATATTTCTCTTTTAAGCATTTCTTAATCAATTTAATAATCATTTTGCATAGTGTTACTATTGAAATCAATGCAATAAAAAATAAGAGCAATGTAAAGGCAAGATGGATGGTCGTGGGAATATACATCAAAGTATTAATGGCATGGGTTTCCTTTGTCTTGATAAGAGCATAAAATTATTAAATGTATTTCTAGATTCTATCATAAGAAGATTCCAAACATGTTCCTGCAATGTTAACAATGACTATCTGTTTTTCAATACCCCATAAATGTTATGCACATATATAAACTTTACATTGGTGGAACATACATTATTATTATGGTGATATAATATATATAAACACCCATTACATATATTTTAAATTTATTTTCCATAACCTCTTACATAAATATTTAGAATATATTATATTACAATTTTCATCAAATTCATCTATGGATGATGAATATACATTACACTTTAATTATATTGTTACTACATTTTGAATGTCTATATTCATTTTGAAATATAATTTAACATGGAAAATTGAGGATGGATTAAAATCCATTACTTTAAAAAATATTAAAAATAAATCCCCTTATTGTACAACAAACATTCATAAAGTGATTTAAATTATTGGAGACAAACACACCTAAAATTCCTTATATGATAATCATTGTAGACAAACACACCTAAAATTCCTTATATGATAATCATTGGAGACAAACACACCTAAAATGCCTTATATGATAATCATTGGAGACAAACACACCTAAAATGCCTTATATGAT
>JZKD02S1828718.1:70655-91367 GCA_000966675.3 Picea glauca
GGAGGACTTCATAAATGCAAGGAAGTTATGAACAATAAATCTGACGCATTGATTTTGGAGAACGACTAAGAATATGCCAGCATCTTCAATGCTTAGCCATCAGATTAGAATTTAAGATTAAAAGATCATTAATTGTTCCCACTGTCAATAGGTGTATACGCCTTTCTGCATAATTAATTAAATTGATATATAAATTGTGTTATTTCCTTGTTGATAAATTCCTTGTATATATGGTACCCTAGTTGATGTAAGTTGCAAGATGTGTTAAGTCACATGGGTGAATGATATAAAGGGTGGTGATAATGTATTCACCTTAATGGTGAACGATCATAATGAAGAAGGGTTAATAAGTTTGGTAAGGACACAAGGATTTTCCAAAGTTTTAACTCAAGGATTGTAGAGCTAGATAGGTGGGTGAATAGTTGAAGTTATTACTTAGACGTTGTACAATGGCCACGTTATAATGGATAGGGTAATTACCCCTTTTTATTAGTTAATTGTTTCCACATCAGTTTAATCGTTTAATTATGAAAATTTTGGATATTCCTTTTTATTAGATAATTTTTTTACTACAGTTTTAATTGGTTAATTGTGATCGTTATGGTTATCGCTTTAATAGTCGACAGTTTCTACACAGGGAACAAAATTGGAACATATTGAATCATTGATGTTGTTTTTATAATTAAGGTTGTACTTGTTGGTAATGTTTAATGTGATTATCTCTCGCTCGCTGGGAAGGTTCTCGTTCTTGTGTTGTTGATGCTGTTGTGTTTGGTTGATTGACGATGCCCTGTTAGCTTAGTAGTCGTGGTCTTTCTTGTGTCGGGCGGGATGTAGAAACCTCCTTGTTCCTCAGAACAGTCGCTAGCCTTGAGACCTTAAATGGTCAAAATCGATAGGAACCTGAGCTTGAGTGTTTCTTATGTGTCCTCGAGGTCCTAACCTTGCAGGGTAGGATGGATGGGTAGTCGTTTATTTTTTTTCATCTGATTGATTGTCGTATGTTGCTTCCAGCTACATGATGTGCTAGTATGCTAAGTCATTATGTTTGTATCATTCTTGAATTGCATTAATTGTGTTCATCGCCATGTTGTGATTATTGACTATTTTCGTTGTTACCTTCCTTTTAAAACAAACAAAAAACAAAAAAAAAAACTTTGCACTTGTTATGCATCGCATGTTGTCGTAAAGATCGGGGTCATTACAAAAGGAGACTTAAAGAATGAAAACCATGTATTCTAAATGAAAATGCAGATTAACCCTAAGATGAACGTAAACAAAAGGAAAACCTATCTTGACTAATAAATTGATAGTATTGCTCCTAATGAAGAGAACAGTATTTAATAAAAACGGGAAAAGACTATGGTTGAACCTAGGGTTAAGTTTTACTTATAAACACTCAAAGTAGTTTCAAAACTTACAATTTGTTGAAAAACATATATAATGAAAAGTCTTAAAAAATAGTTATTAAAATAATTTATTGCATATACCCAAATCCAATCATGTGAATGAATCCATTCTAATATTTATATCGAACTAAGGAAGTAGTTCCTTTAACTTAGTACAAGATGTAACAGGACAAATTTGTTGTTGACCAATAAATAGTAATTTAGTCATTCCAAATAAATATCTATGAATTATTCATCAAATCTAGTTGAACCTATCAAGTCTTGCAAAGATAGTTTTAAACAGAACAACAATTAGGATAAAATTAACAAGACTAACAATAGTACTAATATTGATCAATGATATACTAATTGGCATAGAATTGTAACCAAGTTGAAAGAAACATCAAAGAAATAATAAAAAGTCAAAAAATCATATACAATAGTGTAGAGAAGTGTAAAATTATTATCATTAGCTTCAAATATTATCATACAGTCTTCTGAGTCCTAAAATACTTCAAGATGAAACTTTACAATAGTGCAAATTCCACTCCTCTCAGAGATCAAAACTCTACCTATTCTATAGAAAATATCTCTCTCTTACAATAGTGTCATTGAAAGTATCTCTCTGCACAAATTCCCCTATAGTTTCAAATATGTAACACCCTACAACTTATTTCAGATCTATTTATATAATTACATTTCCTCTCCACCTCCCGGTCGAATTCATTATTACCTATAGAATTTCAAACTGACAAAATACCAAATTCTGGAAAAACAACCCTAGAAAAACTAACGATATCTTCCAATTTTTATTTTTTTTGAAAAATCCTTTGTCTTTGAGATAAATAAAGATCTTCTACATATGGGTTTTCAACCATTTGGAGAGATTCATCATCGTTTTTACAGAAATGAATCTTCAAAATTGTCTCTTAAAAAATGACATCAACAACAATTCTAAAAAATTATGTTTGAATCCGATAGGATTTCTCCCAAAAGATTGATTGTCAGAGGAAATAACCCAAGTGAGAGATAAAAAAATCCCATTTTGGAAGTAATTTTTCAACTATTTGGTGAAATGATTCTCTGATTGTTTGGAAATTGATATGCAAAATCACCTCCTTAAAATGGACACGATTTCCAATCTATAAAAACAAGTTACCAATTTAGAATAAAAAAATTCATGCTTTCCATTGTTTTCCCATGGAGACAACATTAACAATGAAACAATATGGAAATGAATAAGCAACACAAAATCTTCTTGGCCAAAGAAAATCTTCTCAATCAATTCGAACAAATAATTTTAGTTTCAAATTCGTAGCCTTCACTTCTGCTGATTGTTCGGGATAGAAAATCTCCAAAATTGCTTGAATTAATGTTGCCAGATTGTTCTCCATGCAAATATATTTCCAACAAGTGTTTATTTGTCTCATTTAATTGAGTAAAACTCAAAATATCACTTGTCAAAGTTCAGTCATTGAAACTAATTTAATTAATTTTTGTTTTGTTACATTTTATGTTATAATATATATATATATATATATATATATATATATATATATACACACACACACACACACACACAAATTGAGTTTACAATTTAGTAAACTAAAAATTCAATTAAATTTAACCTTATTAACTAATAATTAAATTATTTAATAAATAAAATGAATTAATAAAACTTATTTATATATTCACATCAATTTTATTTACAATTTATAAGAAACATAAAAAATTATATATTTGGTGAAAAAAAATGACCAAACTTTTAGCCAAGGATATCTTTCAAACCACAAGTTGAAATAAAGAAAAACTTGAACCATTGGAATGATGGAAACAAAATTAGAGAAATGAATATGTCAAGACTAAAATAAAAAAATAAAAAAATCTCTCAAAAGAAACCAAACCAAAACATTCTAGAAAGCGATATTAACAAAATTTATAGGGAGGGACCGATAATAATTTTAAAAAATTATGGGGGGTGTTGTGGCTACAACACAATGGTATCCAAAAGAATATAATATCAGCAAATCTTTCTAAGAGGTTGATCCTAACAATGACACCACACCCTCAACCATACACCATCAATTGGATCAGCCAGGGACAAGACATCCATGTCAATCAGTAATGCAACCTACACTACGTCATTGAGCCATTCAAAGATTAGGTATTGTGTGATGTTTTCCCACTTTAATTTTTTGATTTTATTTTATGACAACCATATATTTGGAAGCGTCATCTTGTTTATGAAGGCCCCATAGTGTCATTATTACTTTTGAAGTTCAACTCTGTAGGGTACTAGAGGCAGTCCCAACTAAAAAGGTCTCTTTAATCTCTGCGAAGTAGTGCAGAAACGTGATCTATGAGATCAAGATATTTTTTCTCTTTATGGTCCAATCATAAGGTGATAAGAATATCACTGCAACTTCCAAAACCTTTGCATGAGATCTCTCTACATAGTAGAAGTAGGTGTACAAGATAGTAGAAGAACACAAAGACATATTTTCCTCACCTATTGGGGTTCCCTTGCAATATTAGGTAAATCACTAAATTGATTTTAACATCTAATTCTCTTGTGCCCAATGACCCTATATATAGGCGCTACATTCTATAGAATGGAAAAATCAAATTCTAGATACAAGAGCCAGTTAGGAAGGCCCATATTAGACCAAGCTCCTCACCTTACGAGAGCCTAATTGTTCCAATACAAAAAAAGGATAGGACATGATGAATTTGTATTGATTACATATCCCTAAATAAGATCACAACAAAGAACCAATACCCAATCCCTCATATTGATGATCTTCTAGATCATCTCAAGGGCACTGAAATTTACAGTAAGATTTATATGAAGTCAGGATACAAATAGGTGTCAATTGAGTAAACTAATGTATGGAAGACAACCTCCAAGTCTAAAGAAGGTCTCTTCGAGTGGTTGGTGACTCCTTTTAGCTTAACTAATTCCCCAACAACGTTCATGTCGATATATTGCAGCCATTCAAAAAATATTTTATGTTCATATATCTGGATGACATCCTCATCTTTAGCAAAACCTGGGAAGAACATTTGAAGCATATTCAGTGGGTCTTGGGCACCCTATGACAACACAAGTTATATGTCAATTTGGAGAAGTGTTCCATCAACATGTAGAGAATTTAATATATAGGATACATCATGGATGAATTGGGTGTGCATGTGTATTTAGCCAAAATCCATGCCATTCATGACTGGACAGCCCGAAAGGCATTAACCGAGCTCCACAACTTCTTGGGCCTAGACAACTTGTACCACGGGTTTATTTTTGGGTTCTCTCATAGCGCTTGAACCCTAACCTAGTTAACGAAGACCAATATTGTTTGGGCTAGATCACAACATAAATCATTCAAGGATTTGAGATTCCACCTCTGCTGATCACCAGGCCTTACTCTTCCAAACCTTCAACAACCATTTCAAGTCGAGACAAATTCTTCAGATTATGCTATAAGTGCATTCCTCACTTAGCATAGGCATATAGTGGCCTATCATAGTGAAACACTATCTAATGTTGTTCAGAGATACCCCACCTATGACAAAGAGATGTACTCCATTATGCATGCATGCGAACAATGGAAGCATTACATTCTAGGAAAGGAAATGATCATTCACACTAGTCATAGGCATCTACAATTCATGCAGATGTAAGTAAAATTATAGAATGACCACCATCATAAGTGGTTCAACTACCTGCAAAAATTCCATGTTAACATCAAGTACAAGAACGATAGAACCAAATATGTTGTAAATTGGCTCAGTCGACCCCTAGTTGTGGTGATAACCATAGTTTTTAACTCTTTTGGGAATTATACCTTGAGGTGGCTACAATTATACAACAATAACTCTAGATTTTATGCTACCTATCAGACATTGAGTGCGGGAAAACTATTTCTATACTTTTATCTCCAGTATGGACTACTATGTCATCTGATTCATATTTTTGTTCCTTAAAGAAAGCATGCAAAGGTGATTTGGGAATCTCATTACAATCGGGAGACATGACACTTTGGTGTGGAAAAAATAATGGTGGTACTGCAAAATCATTTTTATTGGCCAAAGTTTCGACAAGATGTCAACAAGTCTATCAGATCGTGCACTTCGTGTGCCATTACCAAACCCTTAATTAAGAAATAGGGGCTATACACCCCTCTTCCTACTCCTGATAGGCCTTGGGAGTCCATATCCATTGATTACATGTTTGTTCTACTTTCAACCAAGCATGGTAATGATTATGTCTTCATGGTCATTGATCGATTCTCTATGTTGGCAATTTTGACACCTTGCAAGAAGAGCATCACAGTCAAGGGAACTACTAAGATCTTATTTGAGCATGCTTGGGTCCATTTTGGGCTCCCAAGAACAATAATTTCTGATGAATACAGCATGTTCTTGAGTACTTTCTAGTCCAACCTATAGTTGATGATGGACACCACGCTAACAAAATTGACTTCCTTCCACCCATAGACTGATGCACAGAGAAAGGTAGTCAACGGGATAATTTTTCATATCACAAGGATGTACAATTCCAAACATCCATGCACATGGGATGATATTATTCCTTATATTCAACAAATCTACAACGTATCCCTCCATATCTCTATTGGACACATCCCTTTTTAGGTGTGTTTGGGGTTCCATCCATTGGCCTGCATTGATGTAGCTCTTCCCATTGCAGCTACACAGGAAGAGTCCTCCCATGCTCATAATGAGTCTTATCAAGCAACCAAATTTTTTGAATGAATCCAATACATATAACAACAAGTTCATGATATTTTTCAAAAATCCAATTCCAGGTACAAGCAATTCCATAATCAACATCAGGGACCACACAATTTTTAGGTGGGACATAAGGTAGGGTTGCATTTTCATAAAGAGCGCCTCATAGGAACCCATTGGATCCTTCACCCTCTTCGATATAGGAATTACACGATCACCAAGGTTGTGGGTGAGAAATTTTTCAAATCAACTATTCCCCCTTTCCTTGGATTGCATCTTGTATTTAATGTGGAACTGTTTCGTCCATATTTTTCAGCTTTCCTGGAAACTCCAACATGCTCAAGTAATTGTCGTTTACAAAACTAAATATCGACATCATTGAGTAGGAGACAGTTGATCATATCGTGGACACCAAAATGAATGGCACCTTCTATAATAACATCCAAATCTATCGAGTCGTCAAAGCAAGGCAACATCTTCACCAGGGAAAGTGGCTCACTAGGATTCAAATTCAACATAAGTTTCCCCATATAATGGAGGAACTTAATGTAATGGGGACCATTGATTTCTAAGGGGGGGTTATTTTTCTATGTGGATACTGGTGGCCACCCACCAACTGCACTAATTCATAAGGGTTCCACATCTTGGTAGTTTTTCTACGGTTTTTTAGGTCCAAACTTCTAGGGTTGTTTTGAGGCCCTAAATGACATTTTGTTTATGTGGAAGTGACAAATAATTAGTTGAAGGTATGTATTGGGCCATTTAAAATGTGTAATTATCAGTTATACCTTTCCAATGAGCTATCGAGCACCCCAAATAGAGATCCTATACAAAAGTAACACCCTCCGGAAGTTGACGTATCAACTAACCACATCGTGGCCCACAAACCTTTTGGAATTTCATCTTCTAGGGTTAAGTTTTTGGATGTTTAGGGTTTTCTCATTTATGATTTATGCTAAAAGGCCTTTCATCCTCTTTATAATCAACCTCTTGCAAATGAGCATAGTCAACACATGTCTTTCTTCAGGGATAAGCTACAACCATTCTAGCTAGCTTGTGTGCTTTGCATTTTACAAACTTTTGTTTTCCATACATTAATAGAATTTGAGTTTCAATGTATTTGTATGTTCTTTGTTTTATTTTGATTCATATCTCATTTTCTCCTCAATATAATTTGGATGACTCACGCGACACACTCACACCCATGGGCCATCAATATGATATATAAAATACTAATCTATGGGGATAGAGTAATCGTATTTGAAGAGTCTTTTAGTTGTCCAATATAAATAATAGAAGTCAATTTTGTTATTTGTATAGGGGTTAAATAATTATTTTCTATTTGATTTTGAGAGCGTTTATGTAGTTTCATTAGTGCTGCTATGTTGGTGATAAATCCCATTTTTTATAAAATGGGTCTATCTATCACTTTGATTAAAAAATGGGTCTATTTTGTGGTTTGATACCGAAATATCAAATCCATGGTCACCACAAATTCGAAGCGTTCGATGAATTCATACTTGAATATGAAATTACTGGGTTTGGGCCTTCCAAGTCTTCGAATGCTTGCGGGATAACTATGTCCTTCTTACTTGTTAAATGATCATGAATTTCTTCAAAATGCATTCCATGTATATTATTGTTTCTTGAAATGTTAGAATCCTCCCGAATTCCTATTTAAAAGTGGGTTTAAAATTATTTTTATTATTTACAAGGTCCTTCTTTGTTCCAACTTGTCATGTTGAAATCAATTGATCATCTTCAAAATACATTACCATTGATGGGTTCATGCAAGCGACTTGACAACTTTCTAAGAATGGTTTGGAATGACTTGAAAAAGATCTAAAATTACACCAAATCATTGACTAATTTGGTAGTATGAACTAATGCGATAGAATGCGTCTTTTCTTTTTGAAGTAATGTAAAACATGTATGTCTATGATTTCCCTTGGTTTCACTGTACTTTATGGTAAAGATAGATCAAATTAATTCCCTAATAAGACAAAACACAAAACTTTTAAATTGTATTGATAGCCTAATTATTTAGGGGACCCAGTAGTAGAATTTTTAAACTTTATTTTCAATTGCTAATTTTTATATTCATGAAATCAATGTTCTTCTCATCCATAAAATCAAGAAATTGTGTTATTTTTATATTCGTGAAATGAAATGTGCTTCTTGTTAGCACTAGAGGTCACACCTAGACTGTTGTAGCTGTAATCCTAGTACCCATCAAAATATAAATGGATTGAATTGATTTGAGTAAGTGGATCAACAAGACTTGGAAAGAAAGGGAGAGGGAAACACAATTTCTACAGATGCATTCCATTGGGAATGGTGTCATAACATCCTATAGATCAAATACAATCAAACTGTATACCAGAAAAAAGGGATATATCATTGGAGGAAAACCAAAATTGTTAATTACGTTTTAAACTCATGGCCAATTATTCTTGCTAATAATAGGTTTCCAACAACATATATATCATTTTGCATCACTTAATGAAGTATGCAATTCAGGCTTGGTTCTACAACTTATCAACCATACACCTCAGGCCTAATAAAGGTATCATTCATTTTCTTTAAGAGTACACTTAAAAATGATGCAGATAAAGAGGGTTTGAAGAGTTCGTGGTGCCAGTGTATAAAGCAACACAAAATCCTCTTTCAATCCTTTGAACATTGTGAAGACCATAAAGGAGTACCTAATGAACTTGAATGTTAGCACTAGACGTCACACCTAGACTGATGTAGGTGTAATCCTAGTACCCATAAAAATATAAATGGATTGAATTGGTTTGAGTAGGTGAATTAGAAATACTGGGAAAGAAAGGGAGAGGCCAACAAATTTTCTTGCAAAGGCATCCCATTGGGCATGGAATCATAACATCCTACAAATAAAAGGAAATCAAACTTTATATCAGACAAAAAGGATATATAATGATGAGTAGAAGCATAGTGAATATGACAAAGGAAGAACATCCATTGTACAAAGATCCTTTATGAAAACAATAAACAATGATTTAATGGGAAAGTTACAATATATTCTATGATGTTCATGAATCCATCAATCAGTGGAAGCTATGATCCTCAAAAATTATAATATATTCAAGTAATAAGATAAAAAAAGAAATGGGAAAAAAAAAGACAATCTGATAACAGCTCTCATGAATATTTAATGGCATAAAATGTCATTACAAACAGGCCCTCATGCTTACAAATGAGCAACTAAACTGCGCCTCCATCTCCCTCCTCTCTTGGCTCCTGAATCCAACCTTTTCCTTATCAAAATACACTTTCATATATAGTGAATGATCTTTATCTACCATAAGGAGGTAGAAACCAAGGAGCTACATAGGATCCTTCTCCATTTAGGAGTATTGTTAGAAAAGATTCCAACAAAAACCTAACAAATTCCTATTTTTTTGAATCTTGTCTATTCTGATAAACGCATTTTGAAACAGGTCACGTTGCTTGATTTGGAGACGAAACACATGTCCATCATGTCCAACTAACTCCTAGGAGACCATTTGAACCTTCCCCTTCAGCTCACAACCTTCCCATAGATCGAATTTGTCAAACTGTTAGAGTTCGCAGTGCCTTTGACACCATGCATTGTGAACTTTCCTATATGTGATGTTTTTATTTTTTCTCCAAAAATACGAAATGGGTTGGGATGATTTTTTTTCATCAATTCAAAAACATCATTTTTTTCCTCCACACCAAATTTTAGAGGAAACTAGATTGTAATTCAAAAGTTATGATCAAAACAATCCTTTGTTGTGTGCTAATTCTTACAAACTGTCATAAATTACTAGTTCACAGTGCCAATGAGTCCAAGTGTTGCAAACTTTCATGTAGCATCCTGTTTCACTTTTAAAAATATTAAATAATCTCAAAAATTGTACCAGGAGTCCAAGTATGCTGCAAAAACTTCATAATGTTTATATATAACTGGAGGAAAACACAAACGGTTAATTATGGTTTAAGTTTCTACAATTGATCAACCATATACCTCATGCCTAGTAAGGGTATCATTCAATTGTTTTAAGAGTACACTTCAAAATGATGCTGAAAAAGAGGGCTTGAACAGTTCGTAGCACGAGTCTGCATCACCAGTTTGCAGCGCCAAGTTCAAAATCAAATAGTGCACTTCAAGAAAATTGTTAGACATCCTATGACAAAATCCTTGAAAATATAATTAAATGAAGGCGTCGAAAATCATAAAATTCCCTTGACATGTTTCTTAGTTGCAATAATAAAAGATGAGTGCATTAGGTACTCATAAGTACGCTGTGAAATTTCATGTTGAGTTGGAAGAAAATAAACCTAACCTTTGACTCAAGATAAAACAAAACCAAGGTGTTTTTGACCCCTCTACATTCTATGTGTTAACACTTCTCACCCACAAAATCAAGAAATTGTGTGATTTTTATATTCATGAAATGAAATGTGCTTCTCATCCACAAAATCAAGAAATTGTGTGATTGATATTATAACATCATTTATTTTCCAAGATGATGAGAAGTGTTACATAGGTTTTATCATATATTATTTTCCATGTGTGTATAAGCCATGGAGTTGACTCTTTTGGAGTTTAATTTTTTTGAGAATATTTGAGATCAGATTTTTTTAGGTAGTTTATTTTTTTTTTCTTGTTATATTTTAAAATTCCCCCCAACTTTTGTATATTTATTTTTTTGTTGTTGAATTTAATAGCATTAATCTATTTTCTCATTTAGTAGAGTTAAAAAAAAACATAATTGCATTGAAACTTGAAATATTTAGGGTTTGAATACATATTGAATGTATGTAATCATCTTTGTGTAAAATCTTGGAACATGATTTGAAAATTATACACAAAAATATGAAAATTTCATGATATTGAACAAGTTTTCATACACTTTGATAATTCTTTCAATTAATTGATCGAGATGAATCAAAGGCTCAAGAAACATAACAATAAAGAAAAACAAATCTAAATGTGATTTATGTAGAGACTAGAATTAGCAAAAACTTAAAGGTACTTTCCATATGCATAAATGATGAAAACCACACATATTTAACCATCATAATGTATGTTATGTATGTTATTAAATAGAATTTGACTGCACATTCACAACAAAAATTAACAAAAACACATAAAAAATATATATAATATTTATAAAAACACATATATTGTATAATAATATCTGGTTGACAAATCAAGACAAAATTTGACATTTTTATGATCTCCAACCATTTGGAAAGGCTCGAGTTCCATCAATAATACGAGCATTTGGTTGACAAATCATGACAAAATGTTATATTTTTTATGATCTCCAGCCATTTTGAAAGGCTCGCGTTCCAATAATAATATGGGCATCGATGACTAAGCCAAGTTTCTCTGCACCCTCATTTACACTATGAAAGTTGTCAAGGCTATCACCCATATAAATGTATGCTTCCCTATCGATGGAAGACAACTCGGGAATCCCAATTATCAACTCGGGCTTCTAACCTATTGGAATTCTTCATCAAAATGGTAAAAAATGTTGGTCTACCTCGAGCTTAAGTTTACAAAGAATTTTTTTGAAGTTGAGCTCCAAGCATATGGAACTTATCACAATAGATTCCTAAAGATATAGTATTTGGGTTAATTTATCTAGAGCTATGGGAAGGACGTTATATAGAGACATATTGTAAAAGAACGTTATATAGACAGATATTGTAGTAACTAGGTAGGATCCTTATTAGCTATGACTGCTTTTTTCGTTCTAAAACTTTTGGCATTTACATAATACAATGACAAGTGAAAGTGATTTTTTTTTTAATCATTGTTATTAGTGTGTCTTACATGTACATAATCCAATTGAATTGAGGGATTAGTGGAGAATTTGCTTTCATACGATTCCTATATATATTATCTATTTAAAATTTTAATTTAGAGTTTATCCACTTCTTTATTTTGGGTGTGTATGTTCAAAAAATCCCTAATAGTTTTATCTACAGGAAAGATCCTTGTTTATATTGTATGCATTTTTTTTCATTTTTTAGAGAAACGAAAAAAATGATAGCAAAGTGTTGGTCCTTGACCAAGTTTTGAGGATCCTTGGTGAGGTTTGACCTATTTTGGGACTTCGACAGGCTGTCAAAGGCGGAGCGCATCATGTGATCTCACCCCTTGTTTAGGGATTTTGGGTTTCAGGCTTATGTAATCGGTATGGGGATGTCGAACCATGGGTTTACCCATGGTTAGGCCTTTTTTTGATATATCAATAGATGTCTAGGTGATGTAAAGAGGGGTTTGGTACCTTGCTAAGTGCTAAGACAAGATACGCATCTTTGTGATGTTGTGCTAAGTGATAGTTGTAAATTCTTTGTGCATATTGTTTGAGGCTTGCAAGGCTAAGTGCAAGTGACTGTAAGAGACTGTATAAAGGCTTCGTGTTGTAACCTAGATCAGGGAAGGAAGGATCTGGCTAGGTGCGTGCAGATCTCATGTCTTCTGCGGAGTAGGATTTTGATGCTATGTGCTTGTAAGAATCTTGACCGAAGATAATAAAGAAGAGAAGAATTTGTGGACATAGCCCCAGGATGGGGGTGAACCACGTATATCCTGTGTTGTGGTTGCTTTGTGCATTGTAATTTTTTTATTGTTTATATGGTTACTTCTTAGTGTAACGATGTATGCTTAGGTGAATATGATATATTAGTGCCTAATGATGTGAATAAGATGTTAGATCTGATCTATGTTGATATGCTTAGTGCTTGAATATATTAGATCTAGATGAATACTGCGTTGCTCTGTAATTAGGGTTTATCTTTGTTGTAAACAAAGGTTAAATAATAATGAACTATAACTACTAAGTGCTATGTTAAGGTGTTACAATCACAAATTTGTGTCCCAACTAAGGTTGTAGAAATGGGAGTCCTGCAACCACCCTTGCCTCTACCTTGGGTGAGACTTCATCTGCTTTACAGGTGTTGATGAAAGGGATAGTAGCTAGGGTTTTGTTGTTGTGTTGTTGAAGTGTTGAACCCTAGGTCTGCCCCTGTGTGCCAACAAATGGTTCCATTGTCGGGACCTGAAACTATGATGGTTGGGAACTAAAGAAAAGAGAAATCTTTGTGCATAGATCTGTTTCCCTAGCACACAGTATTCTACTTGACTACGAAGCTCTGTGCTAAGAAAGGAGACAGATCTGAAGAAAAGAGGTAAGATCAGTTAAATTTCTTTATTAAAGAGGTAAGATCTAAAATCTTTGTGCTTTGATAAAAGTAATATAAGTGGAAATTTTTGTTTCAAAAGTATGGATCTAGTTATGTTTGATAAATTTTGTCCTAGCTTGAAAACTAGGGCATAGTTAGAAGAAAGAAGATTTGATATCAATAGATCTGATATAAATAATGAAAGGTATGTTACTCCTATGCATAGAAAGAATGTTTGGACTAAAAAATGGATGCCAGATCCTAGGAAGAATTTCTTGCAGGTTAGTTACTATGATCCTAGTGCGCAGTACAGGAAAGGCTAGGGATCATTTAACAAAAAAAGAGGATTAACCATTTGTTACAGTTGCAGAAGACCGAGACATCTTGCTAAGGAATTCCCTGGGAGAAGATCTAGTTGTCTTTGTTGTAAATCTATGGATCATGAAGTTTTCGATTTCCCTAGAATGATTACTAATCTTAAAAGAATGAATATGAGACAAGAAAACCCTGAGGAAGCTCAAGAAACTGAGACCATGACAAAACCCCAGAAAGAATCAAAGAATGTATTATTACAAATGAAAGACACCCTGAATGATCACAGAAATATCAACTTATCAGAGATCTTCAAAGTAAAAGAGTGCATAGAAACAAGAATAGGAGACTTTGACATTGACTGTGTTTTGGATGAGGAAACACATGTGAATATCATGACAGAAAGAACCTGGAAAATTTTAGGAGAGCCTGCTATGAGTCCTTCATTAGGAGGAATATGATTATTTAGAGGAAAGTTGATAACCCTATGTGGAAGACTTACCCAGATATCTATGAGTACTCATGGAACTTCGACAGATGAAGATTTTGAGGTTGTTAAATTTGTTGAGAGCAGCGCCCCATTTGCTATGTTACGAGGAAAAACCTGGATTGAGAAGGATCAGACCAGAAGAAAAGAAGAGGAATCCCTAGAACATAAGAAGCAAGAACTAAGAGATTTCATGACGAAGAGGATAACACACTTACTAAAAGAACAAGAGGACTAGTCGAAGCTACTGAGGACCAGCATTCTGGATTTCGAATATGAAAGAAACCATGAAGACTTACAATATTTGTCTATAAAGAAGAGTAGAGCACCTACCTCATACATAGAATAAATACTACTCTTTAACCCTATGAAAGAATATCAACAACGCGAAGTTACTATGTTGAGTACAGATAAAAATCAGAATGGGAAGAGGAACCAAGTAACACATATCATAGGGAAAAAGGCTATAAAGCTCAGCAAGAAGAAGACAAAGTTGGAAAAATTACAAGAGGTTCCAGAGGGAACTTCGCAGAAGGAAGGTTTGCAAAATTGGAACTTCGTCGGGATATCAGAACAAAACAAAATGGCACTTAGCCATGGAGAAGCAATATAATCATTGGAGGCATTATGACCATTAGACCAATGCACCCGAACAATTAGAACAACAATTATGATGAGAAAGGTCACCATCAGACTATTTGGACCACACCGTAACAAACATAACTACATTGATGAAGGTTTCTCACTCGTTGGAGAGATTCGTTACCTCATTGTATACTTAATCCATCGACTGTTGCACCGAGAACACTTTTGTGAATAGTATTTGAGCCAACAAAAGAACTCATTGCTACCGCACTTTGTTTACTGATATTGACACCTATTATATTTCATTGAGAATTCATTCATTAACCTGAGTTATCCGATCTTGAGCGTGCATGTCGGACAAACTCAATGCCATAGAGAAGTTGGTTGAAGAAGTTCTAATCGATTTAATGGCCAAAAATGTAATGTCCACAGGAATTCAAGATTCCTCAACAAGAGGAGTGCAAGCCTCTCCATTGACTGCTCATGGATCTGGATCATCCCGACCTGCATCCAAGAAAATAACCAAGCATCGAGATGACTTGGCGAACGTGAAGTTAATCCCGACTATCGTGACCAACTACATCCCACCTCTGGCCAGTGTGGTGAGTCATGACAGTGTCCACATAGACTTCAATTACACTTTGGTTATTGCGTACCTCTCGAAGGGGATAAGTACAGTTAGACCACAGCTGGATAAGATCATGGCATTAAAATTCAATGACTTCAACCTAGAGGGTTGCAAGAACCACAATACGCTTGCTCCTCACAGGTATTTCACTAGGATGAAGGGGAAGAACTCAAGGATAATCCCCCAACCATAGAGTATGGACCTCGTGCAGTCCATTGTCTTGAACGTAATGACGATACCGCATTTTGGAAGGCACTAGGAGGTTAATGTGTGCATTAAGATCATGTTGCCATGCTTCCATGGAGGCTATATGTGGCTAGATAGATGAAAAACCATCGATCCAACAATGATCCATAGGATCACCTGATTGAGAATGGAGGGACCCAACCCACAAGACTTCTATCCAAGGAAGGATGCAAACCACACATTGGAACATAGGATTAAAGATACATATGGAGATGTAGAAAAGGGGACGTGAGGCTACAACATAGCTTCCATCCAGAATGGCGCAGTGCGTTTGGCCTACTAGCTGATCACAAGAAATCTAGTGAGAAAGAATAGACCTATGCAGGTCATAGGGTTCATTGTCAACCTCGCTGGAAAATGAGTGGAAGGACTCCAGATGAACTGGGTAAAGTACTTAGTCAACCAATTAGAATTGGATTGCCCTGAATCTCAGGATCAGGGCTTTGAGTTCCATTTTAGCTGGCTAATTTTCCTCATCGTGTTTATTGCTTGGGATATGCCGGAAGGTGTGACCTTCTTGGACATTAATCCATTTGAGTCGCTCGATATGAAGTTCAGCATGCTCAGGTACTCGAGCAATATCAGTAAACAATGGAAGTCAAACACGGTATTCCATACATACTATCTTCAGTTAAAGAGGGATATTGAAGTTGTCCCTTGTATGATGCCAAACACTCTACACCGATTCAGGCCACATATGAAGTTATGTACATATCGACACTTCATTTACATCAATGCACGTGTAGACGAGACTAAAGAAGAGATTCATTCATACTATAAGCTCACAGAGGAAGACCTAGAGGCGATAACCAAGGACTGGCCTGCAGAGCTCCTTATCCCTGTTGACCCCACAGAACTGTCTGACCTTGAACAAATCAAAAACCCAGAGACCAATCGCGAATCACATGATACACCTGCAACTAGCATAAGGAAGAAGACCGAAGAGGTCCAGCAGGTGATCAGTACCTTAGAAGAAACCACCTCAAAATCACCGGGACGAGGAGGTGATGACGAAGTAGATAAAGAAGAGACCAATGGAAAAGAATATCAGCAGAAGCAAGGAAAAGTAACACCACCTAGGGATCCATTTGATGAGGTTGATCCCTTCAATAAAGGGAAGGTTTCTCTGACAAAAACTACTTCCCGGAATAAGTCCAAAGCTACTAAGACTAAGCTGTAGAATGTACTCATGCTCGATGACCTCGAATTCATCATCGTAGCAATATCAGACACCTCGGAGGACCTCTTGTAGAACACTAAAGCCAAAAAAGAAGCCATGTATGATAGAATTGAGGCATAACTCAAAGGGGTACAATAGGACCTTCACTCCAGTTGCGCAGTGTCCACTGCGCCCCCACCATCAGAAGAACCAGAGTTGGGAGATGAGCCTACCCAACTCCACAGAATAGCTGATGCGATCGAAGCTCGCCTTCATCACACATAAGAAGAAAATGAATAGACCACAGTGGCCCTAAAGCAAGCACAGGAGGAAGTAGTAGAGAAACGTCGAGTTGCACAATAGTAGAAGGATGACCTCCAAACAAAGTTTGAAGAAGATAAAGAACATATCCAACAAGAGAAAGAACAAATGCTTACAAAGAAGATTAGAGTAAAAGAAGCAGTCAGCAGATCACTTCGCTCTGTGATAGGATTAGAACAAAAGGAGGAATACCTAGTGGAACATCAAGTAGCACAGCTTGTTGAAGCCATCCAGCAACTTCAACAAAGAATAGTAGACCTAGGGCTACAAACAGTGTCGAGCACTCCACAGGACGTGCGAGAACAAAGAGAAGCCATTGTCCGGAGCATAATTGAGAGGATCAGATCATTAGCTCTGGAATGTAAACAAATTAGTAGTTGAAGTGCGCAGACTTATGAGCGACTTACTGAAGACCCTGAACTGAATACACTAGAGTCACAACTCTATAAGGAAAAGCAACAAGCAACGATAATACAACCACAGTTGAAACCTCTACTAGAAGTTGAGAGGATGAAGAGATCCCATGAATAGTGTACTGCTCAACAACAGGTCCACACCATACAGATAAATGTCATTGAGGTGACTCAAAGACTCCAACTAGTTTAGGATGAGGATTTCCAAATGTTTGAGGAGATTGAGGGACGAGGAGCATAGCTGGAACAAGTAGTCACTGCAGTCGAACAATGCCTAGAGGGACCTGTCAATGAATCATTTATCCAAGAGTTCACTGAGCAGGAGGCCTTGGTGCAACAATAGGTCGAAGTAGCTTGAGCCAAGCTCGAGGCTTTTGAGGTAGAGCTACCTAGACCAGAGTGGATCGGAATGAGTCACAAGAGATTTTTGGGGGCCTGTTGGCCCTTGACAAAGTTTTGAGGATCCTTGGTCAGGTTTGTCCTATTTTTGGACTTCGACAGACTGTTGAAGGCAGAGCACAAGTAGAAGCCTAAATCGTGGGATCTCGACCCCTTGTTTAGGGATTTCGGGTTTTGGGCTTATGTATAAGGTATGGGGATGTCGACCCATTGGTTTACCCATGGTTAGGCCTTTTTGTAATGTATAAATAGATGTCTAGGAGATGTAAAGAGGGGATTGGTAACTTTCTAAGTGCTAAGACAAGATACATATATATGTGATGTTGTGCTAAGTGATAGTTGTAAATGCTTTGTGCATACTATGTGAGGCTTGCAAGGCTAAGTGCAAGTGATTGTAAGAGATTGTATAGAGGCTTTGTGCTGTAACCTATCTCAAGGAAGGAGGATCTGGCAAGGTGCATGCAGATCTCCTGTCTTTTGCAGAGTAGGATTTTCATGCTATGTTCTTGTAAGAAGATTGATCGAAGATAATAAAGAAGAGAAGAGTTGGTGGACATAGCCCCAAGCTAGGGGTGAACCACGTGTATCTTGTGTTGTGGTTTCTTTGTGTATTTTGAATGTTTTATTGTTTATATAATTACTTCTTAGTGTAACAATGTATGCTTAGATGAATATGATAGCTTAGTGCCTAATGATGTGAATAAGATGCTAGATATGATCTATGTTGATATGCTTATTTCTTGAGTATATTATATCTGGATGAATACTGCATTGCGTTGTAATTAGGATTTATCTGCGTTGTAAACAAAGGTTAAATACTAATGAACTATAATTGTTAATTTCTCTGTTAAGGTGTTACAATCACAGATCTGTGTCCCAGCTAAGGTTGCAGACATTGGAGACTTCATCTGCTTCGCATGTCTTTCCGAAAGGGCCAGTAGTTAGGGTTTTGTTGGTGCATTGAACCCTAGGTATTCCCCTGTGTGCCAACACAAAGAAAACAATAGACAACAAAATAAAATGGGGGAGATGATATACTTTATTGCACAATCGATAATGGAGAAATGGATATAAATATCAAGAAGATCTTCACGGGATTTTATATTTAAATGTGAGAGATCTCAATAATTTCCAAGAACACAAAAAAACAAACATTTGAGTGACCTATGAATTGTAATTGCATTGATATGTGTTGTAAGAACCGAACAATATCCACCTTGACAACAATTTCCCGAGACCTTTCCCCATGAATCAATCGTCACCTCCAGGCTAATTCCAATGGAGTATGCAATCCATGGTCTCTAAAAAACATGAGTTACATAAACAATGGTGCTCAAAACCAAGTCTATTGACCTAAATCCACCCTCGTTTCCCATGACCAAAATTCAAAGCCAAGGTATCCAGGAACACTACATGTTATCCCCCATCATCTAGGTCTATGTCTAGATTTTACTAGTGAAATTACAAACATAGGGTATGATGCTTAACCAATTCTAACAGTCGTATGCCCATTTACATATAAAAACAAAACCTCGATATTTGTATTCAAAAACTCTCCCTTACCATTTCTTTGACCTCCACCTCGCACTCCATGATCTTCGCCTCAATATCATCATGGTCACTTGAAGGTGTAGTTTTTGTATTTGGATTGACCACCATATCTCTGCCTTGAATCAGGGGCCCATAATTGGACATTTGTTGACCCAGATTATCGGAAAGAGGTATGGACTTTGATCCCTGATTGTTACTTGTACTTGTGCTCTATCATGAAATCCCAATAGGGTTTGTAGGCCCTAAGGCAGAAAAGGCCAAGTAAGGAGTTCCACTCAACATTAAAGGACCATGATTAGAAGTTCGTTGCTCTTGGCCTAGAGCTTTCTAAAAAGACCATGATTTCTTCATGTCTTATTTGTAATTTCGACTAGAATGTCAAACATCTTATCGACCTTTCCTGGAATATTGTTCCTCCATGGATTTCGATCCTTAGACGTGTGCTTCGTTCCCGAATCCACCTCTGACCACACTATTTATCTCCAAAAGAAAGAACCATCATATCTCTTTCCATTTATAGACATGAACGATCTAGATCGACCATCCTTACTTGTGTGCAAGAAACCATCGACCCTCAGTTCTCCTCTGTGTGTGAGAAACAACTCAACTCTTCTCCAAACTCACACATGACTAGAAAAAAATGGCGTGCTTCCTTCCTGAGCTCTAATACCAAATGAAAAGAATCAATCCTACAACTAGTGGGTTAATTGGACATAAAAAAATGATAGCAAAGAAAGCAATAGACAAAAAAATAAAATGGGCACAATGATATACTTTATTGCACAACTAACAATGAAGAAATGGATACAAATCTCAAGAATATCCTCACAGGCTTCTACATTTAAACAAGAAAAATCTCAAGCATTTATACGCATATAGAAAAACAAATGCATTCATTTACTCTATTACCCCAAATGTATTTTCTTTGTGATTAGTCATGCACCTAGTTGATCTCATGAATCTAGATCAAACACACTAAATTAATGATAAGCATGGAGCTTAGGAAGAAAGTAAGTGAATTGTGTAGTCTAAACATTCCATGTTTTTACCATTTCTGACAACGATCATTGGAATTCAACGATATAATTATTGGTGAAATATCAGTTTTTTGTTGCTCAAATTGCATTTCTGAATACATAAATGAATTCAATGCCCTGAAAAAACCTTAGAACACTCAGATTATACATATTTAAAAATTGAAATCTACAATTCTAACAATTTCTAACCATATTTTAATAATTTCTAACCATATTTTAGATAAACTTTGTTAGCGATATTTCTTGTCT
>JZKD02S1828729.1:20849-39824 GCA_000966675.3 Picea glauca
AACTAAAACTAATAAAAACTATGAGCATATAAAACAAATGAAAAATAGAGACAAATGGACCAATATCACCAATGCATAAGCTGATCTGTTTGATGAAATCCAAAGGCACAAAGAAAAAAGGGGACTTGGGTCCCTTCTTTCTCCAATGGAAGGCTCTTGAGGCCCTCAAAGCTTGCTCTCCTTTACAGTGAAAAGATGAAAATGTGGTTGAAAGAACTCCAAGCTTATTCACTCAAGAGAGGGGTGAATAGCTCTATGAAATGTAGCTTGTGATGTTTATTGCCAAAGAATGGGTCCTTAGCAATCTCAGCAGCATAATAGTATGAATAATTCCTTGAGAAAATGGTGGTCATTCATGGATTTTTATAGCCACTCATTGGGTTATTATGTAACCTCCTTAGAATGTGAAAAGGGGCTCTTTAGGGCACAATTAGGTCTTTGACCATCCCACCATGAGGATTGAGCTCGGATTTGGTGTCAAATCGACTTGGGAGCTGATCCATTAGTGGTTGGGAGGCCGACCAATTTCAATAAATGCGTCATTTAGCAGGCGCGTGGGTTTTTCGCCCAACAGCTGCGCCTTGTGCACATATGCGCACTTTGTACGATGCTATTACGCGCATACGCACGCGCACCCAGGTGATGTAAAGCACCCTTCAAATTTTTGGTCATTTGGTATAGTTTTTGACCCTTTTTGCAATGTTGTGGCATTAATCCTATGCCATGAATGACTCTAGTCCTGTTTTGATGATGTGGAGTTCTTATCGCCACGTGCGGACGAAATTTCAGTGATAACAACTCTCTTTCTCAACTTCCACTGTTGAAGTCTCCTCTACTAATTTGTTTTTACCTTTTGATTCAAAGATTTTTAAAGTTTTATTGACTTTGGAAGAGGACCCTGCTTTTTCATGTTGGCTCATTGCCCTAGATGATGGTGGAGTTGTCTTATCCTTCTTGCCCTCTTTCTTTTGAGGCTCCGTATTTTTCTTTGGAGCATGTTGGGTTTCCTCCATAGGTTTGTTTTCTATGGGAAGGTGTTGAGTGATAAGATTTTTCCAGCTAATCCTCTATTTCCTAAGTTCATGTAAAACTAGCATTTTAATGAGACCTTGATGGTAAATTCTAGTCTTCTCTATTTTGGAGATGGATTTAACACCTCTTACCATTTTGTTCAAACTCATCCATAGAAAATATGGGAAATCAATTTCAGGGCCTCCTTCAAAATGTAATAGAAGCCTAAGATCATATATGAGAGTCACAACATACTTGCCCTCAAAAGTGACGAATCATTGAAGACTAGTAATCATTGGATGATACTCTTCCTTGATGTAGTTCCTAGGGATCCCCTTTTTCCAGTCAGGGTGTTGATGATCTTCTTTCAAGAATCATTGGCACATTTCTTTGTTGATTCCTACACCTTTGAATTATTTGTCTCCTCTGCTAGGTAGTCCCGTGACCTCCCTTAAGGGTGCTTCATTAATTGTCAGTTGTAGATTGCCTATATGTGCAATCTCTCCATCGTAATTCTGAATAAATTCATGAGATATCTTCTCATGACAGCCTGTAAATTTTTCCAGAAACGACATCCATTCCGATCTAGCATATTTTTCTTGACATAATTGGAACTCCTCGGTTTCCCTATAAATTTGGAAGACCGGTTCGATTCTACTAATGACCATCGTTATAAGTTGTGAGAAAAGGATCGGGCTGTAGCACATTGGCTTGGTCAATTGATGAGTTAAGGGTTTGGTACTGGAAAGGAGTAGGCTTAGGACTAGAGAAAGATCATGACAAGGGGGAATATGGTGATGGTGTTGATAATGTGACTGGTAAGTTTAAGTAAGGATGCCGTAAGGAAATATTATGACCAGATAAGCCATTTCATTTCTACCCATTACTGTAATGATGAGGACAAGACGTTGGGTGTTCAAGGCATCATTTTGGGATAGGTGATTGGACGTTCGGGTGGCGAATTTGATGTTAGATCATGGTTCATGACATAAGATAGGTTCGTGAATTGCTTAAGGAAGAAATATATTCGTGGCTTCTCATTGCTATACATGCTTCATATTTTGATATGATTTTTTCCCTTAACCATGTTCAAGAGCTATGAGAGGATTGATTAGGTTTAGGCATATGGGTATGAGGGATAGGCGCATGGTTTTAATACTAAGGTCATAATATCTAGTATATATTTTCATACTTATTGTAGTTTTATGAGCATAGGAAAATAAATACCATGTTACCTTTGCTTTTACCTTTGTATGATCAATACCCATAGCATGTGTGACTGCTTGTAAATTGTCAGAATTCATCCTTTTAGACTGAATCTTCTTGAAAAATTGGTACGGGAATATCCTGTACTTCTTTTATTATGTGCTTATATTCTCTTGTATTTGGTTCTGCAAGGTGATCATGTGAGTCTGAAAAATATTTCTGAAGGGGCTCTTTTACCTCCCCCCATGCCAAAGATGTTGTATATCTGTATGCAAGAAGATTCAACATTTAATATCATCATGGAGAAAATATGATAAGGGAAAAAAAGAAACCAATAAAATTCTAGAAGTACATTTATCACCTAGCATATGATCTAATACCTAAAAAGTGAAATTGCCCTTCTTTTGATGGATTTTTGACAAAGGTAGCATTCAACAGTGAAACAAGAAATANTTTGACCCTTTTTGCAATGTTGTGGCATTAATCCTATGCCATGAATGACTCCAGTCCTGTTTTGATGATGTGGAGTTCTTGTCGCCACGTGCGGACGAAATTTCAGTGATAACAGCCCTCTTTCTCAACTGCCACTGTTGAAGTCTCCTCTACTAATTTGTTTTTACCTTTTGATTCAAAGATTTTTAAAGTTTTATTGACTGTGGAAGAGGACCCTGCTTTTTCATGTTGGCTCATTGCCCTAGATGATGGTGGAGTTGCCTTATCCTTCTTGCCCTCTTTCTTTTGAGGCTCCGTATTTTTCTTTGGAGCATGCTGGGTTTCCTCCATAGGTTTGTTTTCTGTGGGAAGGTGTTGAGTGATAAGATTTTTCCAGCTAATCCTCTATTTCCTAAGTTCATGTAAAACTAGCATTTTAATGAGACCTTGATGGTAAATTCTAGTCTTCTCTATTTTGGAGATGGATTTAACACCTCTTACCATTTTGTTCAAACTCATCCATAGAAAATATGGGAAATCAATTTTAGGGCCTCCTTCAAAATGTAATAGAAGCCTAAGATCATATATGAGAGTCACAACATACTTGCCCTCAAAAGTGACGAATCGTTGAAGACTAGTAATCATTGGATGATACTCTTCCTTGATGTAGTTCCTAGGGATCCCCTTTTTCCAGTCAGGGTGTTGATGATCTTCTTTCAAGAATCATTGGCACATTTCTTTGTTGATTCCTACACCTTTGAATTATTTGGCTCCTCTGCTGTGTAGTCTCATGACCTCCCTTAAGGGTGCTTCATTAATTTTCAGTTGTAGATTGACTATATGTGCAATCTCTCCATCGTAATTATGAATAAATTCATGAGATATCTTCTCATGCCAGCCTGTAAATTTTTCCAGAAATGACATCCATTCCGATCTAGCATATTTTTCTTGACATAATTGGAACTCCTCGGTTTCCCTATAAATTTGGAAGACCGGTTCGAGTCTACTAATGACCATCATTATAAGTTGTGAGAAAAGGATCGGGCTGTAGCACATTGGCTTGGTCAATTGATGAGGTAAGGGTTTGGTACTGGAAAGGAGTAGGCTTGGGACTGGAGAAAGATCACGACAAGGGGGAATATGGTGATGGTGTTGATAATGTGACTGGTAAGTTTAAGTAAGGATGTCGTAAGGAAAAATTATGACCAGATAAGCCATTTCATTTCTACCCATTACTGTAATGATGAGGACAAGACGTTGGGTGTTCAAGGCATCATTTTGGGATAGGTGATTGGAAGTTTGGGTGGCGAATTTGATGTTAGATCATGGTTCATGACATAAGATAGGTTCGTGAATTGCTTAAGGAAGAAATATATTCGTGGCTTCTCATTGCTATACATGCTTCATATTTTGATATGATTTTTTCCCTTAACCATGTTCAAGAGCTATGAGAGGATTGATTAGGTTTAGGCATATGGGTATGAGGGATAGGCGCATGGTTTTAATACTAAGGTCATAATATCTAGTATATATTTTCATACTTATTGTAGTTTTATGAGCATAGGAAAATAAATACCATGTTACCTTTGCTTTTACCTTTGTATGATCAATACCCATAGCATGTGTGACTGCTTGTAAATTGTCAGAATTCATCCTTTTAGACTGAATCTTCTTGAAAAATTGGTACGRGAATATCMTGTACTTCTTTTATTATGTGCTTATATTCTCTTGTATYTRGTTCTRCAAGGTGAYCATGTGAGTCTGAAAAAKATTTYTGAAGGGGCTCTTTTACCTCCCCCCATGCCAAAGATGTTGTATATCTGTATGCAAGAAGATTCAACATTTWATATCATCATGGAGAAAATATGATAAGGGAAAAAAAGAAACCAATMAAATTCTAGAAGTACATTTATCACCTAGCATATGATCTAATACCTAAAAAGTGAAATTGCCCTTCTTTTGATGGATTTTTGACAAAGGTAGCATTCAACAGTGAAACAAGAAATAYTTATATGTTTGCYAGAAGAACAGATCCCACCTAACTTTCTTCTGAGATTTACTATCATTGGATGTTATAGCTAAATTTCACAGTATAAGTAGATTAGACTCCCTAGTTAGGGCTCCACTCTTAAGAAGTTTCCTTCTTAAATAGTGTAGGATTTAGATGTTAGACCAGTAAGTTGACTTAGGGTGATTCTCAAATGGACATTTTCTTGAAGTAATTATTTTGTTGATTAATCTGGAGTTTGTATCTCATGAAAGCCAATAATGACCTTTACTCTTTTTGTTTTAGATGAAAAAAAGTGAATTTTTCAATCAGACAAGTATAGATGAGACATTTCTCAACCAGAACCCACTGCCAGCAAGCCTGTTCAGTACTCCAGTGGAGAAGTTGTGATAATTAGTGAGAGGTGTCTTCCCTAGGCAGAATGCCCCATTTCCAACATGCCTGTTCAATACCCTAATGGGTTTGCCTAGTCATACCATAGACCGGTACCCGCTGCCAGCAGTCCTCTTAAGTATCCCAGTGGGTTAGTCTCTTAAACCCTTTTTTCATCAGAGGCTTCTTGTCCATAATCACCTATTTTGTTTTTTATTAAAGAGTTCTTTGCACGATGACAGGGGAGGCTCATCTGAAAACCTTTTTACAGGCTAGGATGGTATTGGGTTGGAAGACATATACTCTTCTTTTGGATGTCTTTTAAATATTTTTCTGAAGGAAAAATAAACTTTTATGCACATTATTTTTTTTAGAGTGATCCAAATGTATAATTGTGTCTGAATTTGTCCATAAGAGAATGGCCTAAAGTTTCCTTAGGGTACTGGTACATCCTCTTCCATAAAAGTTTTGGTAGTGTGCCCATGGTAGAGAGTGTTAATATACTCATATGTTACTCTTTAATAAGATAATCCAATGAATACTATTGAAGTTTGGTTAGGGTGAGATAGTTACTTATATGCTAATATATTTTTTTCTTTAAATCATGCTGAAATACTAGGTAAAGGCAACTTCTAGTCTTTGAAGCGGATTATGGTTCTTTGAGCAATCATAGGTAAGGATTGTGTTCCTATTTTATTTTGTTTTTAAGCAACAGAACCAAAAAAAATTAAAATACATCTTAGCAATAGAACCAAAAGAAATTAAAATACTTCCCTTTAGTTGTCAACAAAACCAAAAGAAATTATTGCTTCACAAGGGCTATCATTTGATACTGCATTCAACTTCTTGGTTCCAACTTAAGTGGTTGTTTGGATGGCTTCATACTTCAGATTAATTGACACAAGATTTTGAATTATGCATGGTATGCTTTGTCAATTAGGTAATATGTCTTGGTAGTACTGTAGAAGGACAGACTTCTGGTACTGGACTGGTACCGAACTACTGGTACCGGACTACTGTACCGGACCATAATAGGATTTTTGGTACCGAACTAGAATGGGATTTCTGGTACCGAAGTAGAACAGAACATTGTCAATGCCTACAATTGATGTTTTAGCAAGTTCGTGAAGGATCAAATAGATTATAAAAATTTTCTTACAAAAGAAAAAGAAAATTTGCGAAAGTAAAACAAAAGGAGGTAAGAGTCTCTTGTTACCTTTAACTTATTAACAAAATTCGATCCACACCTATGTACAAAAAGTTTCAGATAAACCAATCAATCAATGTGGATCAGTAGGAGGGTCTTCTTCCTTACTGATCATCTGCATATCTGAATTTTGTAGTATACGAGTTAAGAATTCTTCTTTTGACATAGGTTTTTTGTAAACTCGCAACCGATGACCATTCACAAGTAGTGGTGTTTGTTGTTCATCAATTGTCTTTATCTTGATTGAACCATTATCATAGACAGTGTCAATTTCGTAAGGTCCCATCCAACGGGTGGTTAACTTACCTTTGAAGTTCTTGAATCTGCTGTCATACAATAGGGCCCAATATCCTTGTTGAAATTTTTTCTTTTTGAGATACTTGTCATGCCATTTTGTTCTTTGTTCTTGAATGAGGGTAGTTCTTTGAAGTTCTTCCTACCTGGTTTCATCCAATTCATTAAGCTGCAAGAGTCTTTGTTATTGGGCTTCATCCAAGTTCATGCCAACTTGTATTGTAGTCCTGAAGGTTTTGATCTAGAATTCTATGGGAAGAATCACCTTCTTCCCATACACCAACTCATAGGGTGTATGTCCTGTTGCATTCCTCCAGGTGATTCTATAAGCCCATAAGGCTTCTAATAATCTGTCAGCCCAATCCTTATGGTGCAGCTATATTGTTTTGGTAAGAATGGACTCAATAACTTTGTTGGTAGATTCTACTTGTCCATTTTCCCGTGGATGGTAGGGTGTATATTTCCTGTGTTTGATTTGGTACTGTTCTGTAACAGCTTTGACTAGATGAGAGGTAAATTGAGTTCCCTGACCAATCACAATTTCTCGCGGTACACCAAATCTAGTGAAGATATCATTAAAAAGTAAATCTACCATTGATTGTTCACTTCCAGCTGGTAAAGATTTTGCTTCAACCCATTTAGTCACGTAGTCAGTGCATACAAGTATATACTTTTTCTTTTCATATGTAGGGTTAATGGGCCCTACAAAATATAATGCCCATTTCTCGAATGGTTCAATGACTACTTAGGCTTGAAGTGGAATTTGGTCTTGTGCAGTAGGCTTACCCATTCATTGGCATTCATCACAATTGGATACATAGGTTTTAGCATATCTGAAAATATGGGGCCAGTAGTAAACAGATTGCAGAACTTTGTAAGCGGTACTCTTGTCTGTGAAGTGTCCTCCACAAGGACCACCATGGAAGGCTTTCAAAATATCATGAATTTCATCTTCCCTTACACATCTCCTAATCACCAAATCTGGTCCTATTTTGTAGAGGAAATCATCGTGCCACATGTAATTTGCACTTCGTTGAATTAATTTTTGTTTTTCTATAGGAGACAATTTCTGAGGCATTTTCCCTGTCATAAGATAATTAGCCACATCTGCATACCACAGAGTGAATGTAGAAATAGAAAATAAATTTTCATCAAGAAATTTATCTTCTACTTGTGCATTATCTCCCAGATGAATCAATCTAGATAAGAAATCAGCCACAAGATTATCTTTACCAGGTCTATCAATAATGTTGATATTAAACTCTTGTAATAATAAGAGCCATCGTGTAACTCTAGGATTTGTTACAGGTTTGNGAAATTAAAATACTTCCCTTTAGTTGTCAACAAAACCAAAAGAAATTATTGCTTCACAAGGGCTATCATTTGATACTGCATTCAACTTCTTGGTTCCAACTTAAGTGGTTGTTTGGATGGCTTCATACTTCAGATTAATTGACACAAGATTTTGAATTATGCATGGTATGCTTTGTCAATTAGGTAATATGTCTTGGTAGTACTGTAGAAGGACAGACTTCTGGTACTGGACTGGTACCGAACTACTGGTACCGGACTACTGTACCGGACCATAATAGGATTTTTGGTACCGAACTAGAATGGGATTTCTGGTACCGAAGTAGAACAGAACATTGTCAATGCCTACAATTGATGTTTTAGCAAGTTCGTGAAGGATCAAATAGATTATAAAAATTTTCTTACAAAAGAAAAAGAAAATTTGCGAAAGTAAAACAAAAGGAGGTAAGAGTCTCTTGTTACCTTTAACTTATTAACAAAATTCGATCCACACCTATGTACAAAAAGTTTCAGATAAACCAATCAATCAATGTGGATCAGTAGGAGGGTCTTCTTCCTTACTGATCATCTGCATATCTGAATTTTGTAGTATACGAGTTAAGAATTCTTCTTTTGACATAGGTTTTTTGTAAACTCGCAACCGATGACCATTCACAAGTAGTGGTGTTTGTTGTTCATCAATTGTCTTTATCTTGATTGAACCATTATCATAGACAGTGTCAATTTCGTAAGGTCCCATCCAACGGGTGGTTAACTTACCTTTGAAGTTCTTGAATCTGCTGTCATACAATAGGGCCCAATATCCTTGTTGAAATTTTTTCTTTTTGAGATACTTGTCATGCCATTTTGTTCTTTGTTCTTGAATGAGGGTAGTTCTTTGAAGTTCTTCCTACCTGGTTTCATCCAATTCATTAAGCTGCAAGAGTCTTTGTTATTGGGCTTCATCCAAGTTCATGCCAACTTGTATTGTAGTCCTGAAGGTTTTGATCTAGAATTCTATGGGAAGAATCACCTTCTTCCCATACACCAACTCATAGGGTGTATGTCCTGTTGCATTCCTCCAGGTGATTCTATAAGCCCATAAGGCTTCTAATAATCTGTCAGCCCAATCCTTATGGTGCAGCTGTATTGTTTTGGTAAGAATGGACTCAATAACTTTGTTGGTAGATTCTACTTGTCCATTTTCCCGTGGATGGTAGGGTGTATATTTCCTGTGTTTGATTTGGTACTGTTCTGTAACAGCTTTGACTAGATGAGAGGTAAATTGAGTTCCCTGACCAATCACAATTTCTCGCGGTACACCAAATCTAGTGAAGATATCATTAAAAAGTAAATCTACCATTGATTGTTCACTTCCAGCTGGTAAAGATTTTGCTTCAACCCATTTAGTCACGTAGTCAGTGCATACAAGTATATACTTTTTCTTTTCATATGTAGGGTTAATGGGCCCTACAAAATATAATGCCCATTTCTCGAATGGTTCAATGACTACTTAGGCTTGAAGTGGAATTTGGTCTTGTGCAGTAGGCTTACCCATTCATTGGCATTCATCACAATTGGATACATAGGTTTTAGCATATCTGAAAATATGGGGCCAGTAGTAAACAGATTGCAGAACTTTGTAAGCGGTACTCTTGTCTGTGAAGTGTCCTCCACAAGGACCACCATGGAAGGCTTTCAAAATATCATGAATTTCATCTTCCCTTACACATCTCCTAATCACCAAATCTGGTCCTATTTTGTAGAGGAAATCATCGTGCCACATGTAATTTGCACTTCGTTGAATTAATTTTTGTTTTTCTATAGGAGACAATTTCTGAGGCATTTTCCCTGTCATAAGATAATTAGCCACATCTGCATACCACAGAGTGAATGTAGAAATAGAAAATAAATTTTCATCAAGAAATTTATCTTCTACTTGTGCATTATCTCCCAGATGAATCAATCTAGATAAGAAATCAGCCACAAGATTATCTTTACCAGGTCTATCAATAATGTTGATATTAAACTCTTGTAATAATAAGAGCCATCGTGTAACTCTAGGATTTGTTACAGGTTTGTTCATTAAAAATTTGATGGCTAAATGATCAGTGTGTACAAAAGCTTAATATCCTGTAATATAGTGTCTAAATTTATTGATAGCATGGACTACAACTAGAAATTCTTTTTCTGTGACTGTATAATTAACTTCAGCTGGAGACAGATTCTTACTAACGAAATAAATAACATAGGGCATTTGATTTTCTCTTTTTCCAAGGACTTCCCCAAGGGTTGTGTCTGAGGCATCAGTACAGATATGAAAAGGAAGGGACCAATTTGGTCCTCTTAACACAGGGGTAATTGATAATTTCTATTTTAGAATTTTGAAAGATATTTGGCATTCATCATCCCACTTAAATTCGGCTTCTTTAGATAATAATTTGAATAAAGGGGTAGCTATGATTGCAAAATTTGGAATGAATCTTCTATAGTAGCCAACATGTCCTAAAAATCTACAGACTTCCTTTTGTGAGGAAGGTATTCTGATTTGTGTGATGATATAAATCTTTTCCAGATCAACTCTCATTCTGGAACCAGAAATGTGGTGTCCAAAAACAATACCTTCAATGAGAATCATTTTTTATTTTTCATTACTTAAGGAAATGTTTGTTTCCTTACACCTAATCAAGACTTTTTCTAGACTGGTCAATGTTTCCTGGAAGTTTTTTCCATGGACTGTAAATTCATCTATGTAGACTTCCACACAATCATTGATCAAGTTAGAGAAAATGGCTAGGACAACTCCTTGAAAAGTGGCTGGGGCATTGCAAAGTCTGAAAGGGAGCACCCTATAAGCATATGTGCCCCAAGGGTAGGTGAAAGTGGTCTTTTCCTGGTATTTGGGTGCTATTTGTATCTAGTTGTAACCACTAAACCCATCCAAGAACAAAAAATACTTCTTTCCAGACAGGGTATCCAGCACCTGATCAATAAATGGTAAGGGAAAATAATCCCTATGGGTGGCTTTGTTTAACTCYTRGAAGYCTACACATATCCTCCACTTACCATTTTTCTTGGGAACTATGACAAGTGGAGATACCCATTGACTATCTGAAATGGGGTATATGAGATTTGCTCGAAGGAGTTTTTGCAATTCTTCTTTTACAATATCTTTAAGGGTTGGATTCATCCTTCGYTGAGGCTGTCTAACTGGTYTGATTTGGTMATTAGTGTAGATATGATGTRTACATGTGTCAGGGTGAATGCCTTTCATGTCTGCATAATCCCATGCAAAGGCATCGAATTGTCTTTGGAGCATTTCAATCACTTGTGTCTTTTGTTCTGGTTCCAAACTAGAGTTGATGTACAATGGTTTTCCTGGGCTAATCTCAACAAGTTCAGTAGTTTCTTCCTTATCTGAGGAGGTTGGTGATAAAGTATATAATTGAGTGATATCAGGGTGCCAAGTTTGTTGAAATTCGGAACTAAAAATATGTGACAATTCTACAAAAAACCTTGGGTATTCAATGCAAATTGTGTCAGCCAAAAATAAGCTTAAGACTTGTTCATATGATTGTTCTTGTATTCCTCTTACTTTTTCAAGTGTTAATAGAGGTCTAATGCAATCTTCCTCTCCATAAGGGTTTTCTAACCAAATGGGTATTTCCTATGCCGGTTGGGTAGGAGGGAAGATGACAAGTTTTTGGCTATGTGTGCCATTAAATATAGTCATCTCACCAGACCGACAGTTGATAAAGGCATCTGTTGTGGCCAGCCAAGGGAAGCCAAGAACCATAGGGTGTCCTGGTTTGGAGGAAAATTTAGAATAGATGACTAAAAAGTCTACTAGATATTCCCATGAAGCTAGAGTGACTGTGACATCATCTAGACTTCCTGCAGGGCTAATGACTGACTTATATGCCAACTCGATCACGGTTTCGGTTGGTATTAACTGGTTGATTTGGATCTTTTTCATAGTGTCAAAAGGAATTACATTAATAGCTTCACCCAAATCAATGAGTGTGTTTGGTAGAGAAATTCCATTAATTTCGATAGTGACTACTGGATTTCCAAGGTCATTATATTTGTATGGCATTTCAGAAATAAATTCAGATAATTGTCCCACTACCTGAACAAGGGGAGGTTCCTTCTTCTTCCTTCCTAGTTTCTTAATGCAAATATCCCTTAAAATTATGGAGTATATAGGGATATCCTTAATGGCTTGCAGCAAAGGTAGTTTTATGCACACATTTTGTAATTCATCTTCTATATCTCTGTGCAAGGGTGGGTCAGGTTTCTTCACTAATAGTCTTTTGGGGTAAGGTGGGAGATTAATTTGTTGGGGTAATCATATAGACTGAGAATTTATTGGGATAGGAGGAGAGGACTCTTCTTCTGCAGGGGTGGTTTGAGTGTTTTCTTCCTCTGAATGATTATCATTTTCTTCCTGAATTATTACTGCAGGATCTGATTGATTTACAAATTTCCCTGATCATAGTTGAATTTCATAGGTGGGGAAGGTTTGAACTTCTATATTCTGTACAGGGTGGGTGGGTATATTATAGGGGTTAGGGATTGGCTGGGCAGGGATTGTTGTTGGTCTTGGAGGATTGTGGGCAGCTTGGTTTTTTGGTTGTTGATTGGCATTTATAGATACTTGCTACTGTTGATTAGGGTTCAAGGGGGTTGTAAATTGTTGTTGTATAGGAGGTGGGAGTAAGGCTTGCATCTGTGGTGGGCTGAATCTAGGTAGTAATTGGGAAATGTTTGTAGGGTACTGTGGATATGTAGGGTAAGAGGGATTTCCATACATAGGTCCCCTCCAGCCTTGTTTCCAAGGTTGAGTTTNTAAAATGGAAATTTGATTCTTTAACTGAATTGAAATCCTAATTCTATCTAGAAGGTAAGAAGGAAACCTGGTTTCGGAGAAACCCACTCTAGTGGCCGCGTGGCTCTTCACTCACATCTTAAACGTTTTATCCTCCTCCCTCAAGAAGCCTTAAAAAAAAATTATACAAATAATCTAAGCTAAAAATCTCTTCCTATTGTTTGCAACTCCCCAACAACGGTGCCAAAATGTTGTGTTGCTTATATGTTTAGTATAATGCACTCATTAATTATCAATCTGGGATTCGTAATCAACAGAGTTACAAGACACCAATAAGAAAGATAATTTCTAATGTCATGAGTAAAGAATTAAACTAGATTATGCATGATGGAAACAAATCAAAATAGCAAACTGCAATGCACTTTGGTTGTCTTTCATAGAGAGGCTATCCACTCCATTATGGAACATGCAAGTATGATATGGAATTGGTTTGACAGATCAACTCTGCTATTTGACCCAAAAAACTAACTATGCAATCCACACTTCTGAAAGGGAAATCACACATCAATCATCAAGACATAGCATGGGTAGTTCAATAGTCAATATACTGAGTATGTTGTGGTTCACAATGTGTTGTTGTGGACTTCACTAGTTCTCCTTCAAATATGTCAACCACTGCTACCAACATTCATGTATAAAAACCAAATTCATAAAAACATAGCATATGCAAAAATAGAGCAGGTAAATATCTCTAAACAATTATATAATGGAAATCCTAGTCTAAGCTATACTGCTATCATCTAACAGAGTTAAAGCTTTAGCTAATTTAATTTTTATACTACTGAAAACAAATGTGAATGCTAATCTATGAAGAGGCTGACCTTTATTAGGTGGTGGGCCCTTTCCGCTTCAATAGGTTATCTACTGAAGTCTACAGGAGGCTTGTCTTCAATCCACACATTACTCTGACTCAAATCTCAAAACATAACATCAAACTTTTATTAACAACTCAACTCATATTCAATCATAGACAATCAAGACATAGAGGTAAATGGTGTTCTTCCATTAGTCTTCACTCAGAATATGTCTTGCAATATCATATGTTGTTTCACATGTTGGTAATATGATAACTCTCCTACTCTTCCACCATCCTTGCCACGGCTATTTAATAGTCCTAATCGTGAAACACAAGGAGGTGAAGTGATTTGCAAATCAATCAGTTGTTAAATTCAATCATTCAGTTACATCTTTAGCTTCATCCTCATGACACGAAGTGCATGAGGATGAGGCAATCAACAAACTATTATTATCATAGCCTTGCTAAAGAAAATAGACATCAACCAATTGGCTTAGGCGAGATTTGGAACTTAACTTAGTGTATTAGGATCTTCCATATTGGTACCGGATTGTAACAGGTAGATGGTACCAGATAATGATAATGCGCAAAAGGTGGTACCGGATCATGACAGTGCATGGCCGTTGGTACCAGATCATGACAATGTGCGGCCATTGGTACCGGATCGCAACATATGAGATTTTAATACCAGATGTGTTTGGTATTGTATTTAAACAGTGACAGTCTTGGTGCACAGGTACCATATAGCTGAGCTGGTACATGAACGTTGGATATCTAGAGGTCAAATATTTATATATGACAAATTGAAGCATTAGTACATGAAATATATAATTCCCTAACTCAATAAACCACAAAATGCATGAATTAACCATACTTTACCTTATGACCTTATTACTGGCTAATGGTAGAATTGTTGTCATTCACCCAAGCTTAGGTAGGCCAAAAAGGTATAGATGAAGAATATAATAGGGTAATGGGGATGCCAATTTCGGGTCTCAACAGTGAGGTTACTCTGCCTAGAGAGGAGGGGGATCCCTCTAAGAAAAGGAAGGTCACCATACCAAATATCTCATCCTGAAAGAAAACTAAGGCCACTTGAACTACATTTAAGACTACCCTCACACATGACAACTTCGACTTCTTGATCGTTGTGTTGAATGATTACTCACTAGAGATCACAGAAAGGCAAGAAGCGAAGTAGGAGGAGATATTCAGCCGAATCACAGGTGAAATTCAAGAAGTTCAGTAGGCACTTCAGTCCAGCTAAGCCGTTTCTACTAGACCTTGATGACGGGAATAGTAGGAATAGGCAATAAGCCCACCCAGAAAGTTGAACCTCACCTTCGACGAGCTCAAGAAGACACAGTGCAAGCCACCCAGTCTTTGGCACAAGTACAGTGCACACTTATAGTACAATAGAGGAAGGAAGAACATGAAAAACTTGCCTTACAAGTGAAGTGGGAGGAGGAGAAAGAACAGTTACAGCAGAGCAAGGACCAATTTCTAGCAGAGCAACTTGATGTACAGGAATGAGTTCACAAAGCACTTCGCTCTGTGACGATCATTGAAGTGAAAATTGAAGAACATGTCCCACAACAGGTGGCACAACTTGAAGAAGTAATCCAACAACTTCAGTAGCACATCATAGATCTGGAACTTCGTACCGTTCCTGAGACTCCCCAAGAAGTAAGAGATCTAAGGGAGGAAATTGGTCGTAGCGCAGTTGACAGGTTAAAAACCTTGGCTTTGGAATGAAAGAAGCTAAGTGCTAGAAGTTCCCAGACTTATGAGAACCTCATAGAGAACCTAGAATTGCAGACATTAGAGGCACAATTCCAAGAAGAAAAGCAACATGCAGATACACTACAGGCATAGCTGAAGGCCTTGACCCCAATTGAAAGAATGAAGTGATTTCCAGAACAATGCACCGCCCAACAACATGTATAGATGTTGCAAAGTAAGGTGATGGAAGTCTCTCAACGAATTAAACCACTCTAAGAGAAAGAATGCCACATGTTCACTGAAGTTGAGAGCTAGGCAATCGATCTTGAACAGGTTGTCATCACCGTAGAATAGTGCATGGAAGGACCAATAAGTGACACATTGATATAGGATTTCACTGAGCAAGAGGCTATTGCACCGCAGTAGGTCAAAGTAGCTTAGGCCAAGATCAAGACATTCGAAGAAGAGTTGATTAGACCAGAGTGACTCCACAAGTGAGTGTTGGGGGCCTATTGGCCCTTGACCATGTTTTGAGGAACACTTGGTCATATTTGACCATTTTTGGACTTTGATAACCTGTCAAAGATGGAGCACCANTAAAATGGAAATTTGATTCTTTAACTGAATTGAAATCCTAATTCTATCTAGAAGGTAAGAAGGAAACCTGGTTTCGGAGAAACCCACTCTAGTGGCCGCGTGGCTCTTCACTCACGTCTTAAACGTTTTATCCTCCTCCCTCAAGAAGCCTTAAAAACAAATTATATAAATAATCTAAGATAAAAATATCTTCCTATTGTTTGCAACTCCCCAGCAATGGTGCCAAAATGTTGTGTTGCTTATATGTTTAGTATAATGCACTCATTAATTATCAATCTGGGATTCATAATCAACAGAGTTACAAGACACCAATAAGAAAGATAATTTCTAATGTCATGAGTAAAGAATTAAACTAGATTATGCATGATGGAAACAAATCAAAATAGCAAATTGCAATGCACTTTGGTTGTCTTTCATAGAGAGGCTATCCACTCCATTATGGAACATGCAAGTATGAGATGGAGTTGGTTTGACAGATCAACTCTGCTATTTGACCCAAAAAACTAACTATGCAATCCACACTTCTGAAAGGGAAATCACACATCAATCATCAAGACATAGCATGGGTAGTTCAATAGTCAATATACTGAGTATGTTGTGGTTCACAATGTGCTGTTGTGGACTTCACTAGTTCTCCTTCAAATATGTCAACCACTGCTACCAACATTCATGTATAAAAACCAAATTCATAAAAACAGAGCATATGCAAAAATAGAGCAGGTAAATATCTCTAAACAATTATATAATGGAAATCCTAGTCTAAGCTATACTGCTATCATCTAACAGAGTTAAAGCTTTAGCTAATTTAATTTTTATACTACTGAAAACAAATGCTAATGCTAATCTACGAAGAGGTTGACCTTTATTAGGTGGTGGCCCCTTTCCACTTCAATAGGTTATCTACTGAAGTCTACAGGAGGCTTGTCTTCAATCCACACATTACTCTGACTCAAATCTCAAAACATAACATCAAACTTTTATTAACAAATCAACTCATATTCAATCATAGACAATCAAGACATAGAGGTAAATGGTGTTCTTCTATTAGTCTTCACTCAGAATATGTCTTGCAATATCATACGTTGTTTCACATGTTGGTAATATGCTAACTCTCCTACTCTTCCACCATCCTTGCCACGACTATTTAATAGTCCTAATCGTGAAACACAAGGAGGTGAAGTGATTTGCAAATCAATCAGTTGTTAAATTCAATCATTCAGTTACATCTTTAGCTTCATCCTCATGACACGAAGTGCATGAGGATGAGGCAATCAACAAACTATTATTATCATAGCCTTGCTAAAGAAAATAGACATCAACCAATTGGCTTAGGCGAGATTTGGAACTTAACTTAGTGTATTAGGCTCTTCCATATTGGTACCGGATCGTAACAGGTAGATGGTACCAGATAATGATAATGCGCAAAAGGTGGTACCGGATCATGACAGTGTGTGGCCGTTGGTACCAGATCATGACAATGTGTGGCCATTGGTACCGGATCGCAACATATGAGATTTCAATACCAGATGTGTTTGGTATCGGATTTAAACAGTGACAGTCTTGGTGCACAAGTACCATATAGCTGAGCTGGTACATGAACGTTGGATATCTAGAGGTCAAATATTTATATATGACAAATTGAAGCATTAGTACATGAAATATATAATTCCTAACTCAATAAACCACAAAATGCATGAATTAACCATACTTTACCTTATGACCTTATTACTGGCTAATGGTAGCATTATTGTCATTCACCCAAGCTTAGGTAGGCCAAAAAGGTATAGATGAAGAATATAATAGGGTAATGGGGATGCCAATTTCGGGTCTCAACAGTGAGGTTACTCTGCCTAGAGAGGAGGGGGATCCCTCTAAGAAAAGGAAGGTCACCATACCAAATATCTCATCCTGAAAGAAAACTAAGGCCACTTGAACTACATTTAAGACTACCCTCACACATGACAACTTCGACTTCTTGATCGTTGTGTTGAATGATTACTCACTAGAGATCACAGAAAGGCAAGAAGCGAAGTAGGAGGAGATATTCAGCCGAATCACAGGTGAAATTCAAGAAGTTCAGTAGGCACTTCAGTCCAGCTAAGCCGTTTCTACTAGACCTTGATGACGGGAATAGTAGGAATAGGCAATAAGCCCACCCAGAAAGTTGAACCTCACCTTCGACGAGCTCAAGAAGACACAGTGCAAGCCACCCAGTCTTTGGCACAAGTACAGTGCACACTTATAGTACAATAGAGGAAGGAAGAACATGAAAAACTTGCCTTACAAGTGAAGTGGGAGGAGGAGAAAGAACAGTTACAGCAGAGCAAGGACCAATTTCTAGCAGAGCAACTTGATGTACAGGAATGAGTTCACAAAGCACTTCGCTCTGTGACGATCATTGAAGTGAAAATTGAAGAACATGTCCCACAACAGGTGGCACAACTTGAAGAAGTAATCCAACAACTTCAGTAGCACATCATAGATCTGGAACTTCGTACCGTTCCTGAGACTCCCCAAGAAGTAAGAGATCTAAGGGAGGAAATTGGTCGTAGCGCAGTTGACAGGTTAAAAACCTTGGCTTTGGAATGAAAGAAGCTAAGTGCTAGAAGTTCCCAGACTTATGAGAACCTCATAGAGAACCTAGAATTGCAGACATTAGAGGCACAATTCCAAGAAGAAAAGCAACATGCAGATACACTACAGGCATAGCTGAAGGCCTTGACCCCAATTGAAAGAATGAAGTGATTTCCAGAACAATGCACCGCCCAACAACATGTATAGATGTTGCAAAGTAAGGTGATGGAAGTCTCTCAACGAATTAAACCACTCTAAGAGAAAGAATGCCACATGTTCACTGAAGTTGAGAGCTAGGCAATCGATCTTGAACAGGTTGTCATCACCGTAGAATAGTGCATGGAAGGACCAATAAGTGACACATTGATATAGGATTTCACTGAGCAAGAGGCTATTGCACCGCAGTAGGTCAAAGTAGCTTAGGCCAAGATCAAGACATTCGAAGAAGAGTTGATTAGACCAGAGTGACTCCACAAGTGAGTGTTGGGGGCCTATTGGCCCTTGACCATGTTTTGAGGAACACTTGGTCATATTTGACCATTTTTGGACTTTGATAACCTGTCAAAGATGGAGCACCA
>JZKD02S1828729.1:59220-71983 GCA_000966675.3 Picea glauca
TGGGGAAGAACAACTTAATTATGGTTTTTTGTTAGCCATTTTCTTTTGACCTATTATTTTTACTTGAAATCAATCTCTGAGTCTATGGGAGATCCATTTAGACTCTCTGGGTTTGAAAATCCACTTGGATGCTTTGCCCTTTCCTCCAAATTTCATGATTTTTCAAACACTTCCACTCTGCAACTTATAGATAGCCTGTGGAAACCTTTGATTTCCACACCCTATTGGTTTACTTCAGTGCGAGATTTCCGCACCCTGTCTATTTATGGTCTGCATAAATTATTCATTTTCGCACGGTGTTATATTGTCAGCCTACAACGACATTTGAGAAATTTTTTGGGTTGGGTTTTGGCCTCTACTATTACCTAGTTTTGCTTTAGTCAGCTGGGAAAGGATTTTTAATGCCAGTTCTTGACTTTTTCTGATTGTTTAAGATTTCTCTTGATTGGTTTCGGAGATCAAACAACTCTCTTTTGATATTTTTCCAATTTTATTTTTTTTTATTGACAAGGGTATAATCTCTGGATTTCTGTCTGGGTGCTTGGATTTTAATTTTTAGGTTGGTTACACATTTTGGGTTTCTTAATGATCAGAAGACCATTTTTTGTTCACATTTGAAGAAACATTTTCTTGTCATTTCTTATTTTTATCTCCATTGAAAGATTGATTTGGGTGCTTGTTGAGTATTTTATTTTCATTGATTGCTTATCCTTTCTCAATTCCATCCCTGTTTTGGTTTTCAAAAGGAAAAAAATAAAGTCTTTTAGTCTTTTAGGTAATCATTTATCCAAAAAATATTGGCATTCAAAAAATGGAAAGAGAACGAATAGTGAAATTACATTGTTGATGATTGTTTAGTATTACATTCAAAGAAAAGGAATTGTACGTCGTAGTTCACATTGTTCCAGAAAAATACCTTATCCCTACTATAGATAGAATTCATCAAATGAAAGTTTGCATCATTCATTTCTATTTTCACATTATTGGGTCGAAGTCTTACACAACATTGGTTTCATTCCCGTTTACCTCTTGAGTAACAACAACCTCTTAAAAACATTGCAAAATTTAAAATTCAAGTAGTAACTTTTATTTTCTAGGGCTCTTTTACACCAACATTAGCTAGGCTAGAGCTTTGTAATAGGTAGTGAGACACACTCTCCAAAGAAAAAAACACACAATAGTATCTTGTGATAGGGAATGTTCAAATCCATTTGCAACATTTTGTCCTGGGAAGCCCTTCTCACACAAGGGTCAAACCTGAGGTCGTATTGATATTGGCAGTGTTACTCACCTTGCTTTGTTGGTCTCAGTGTAGAGATTTCACATATTATGGGGGTCGCTTGAAGGTATACCCACAATGATGAGTGGAAGCCTCTCAAGTTGATTTCAGGCTTGATACCCTGCCCTTGCATGTGGATCAGACTGTCGACTGTTTCCCCAAGCATCATTGTTGTTTGTGGTAACTTTAGTAGCCTATTTTCTCAGGGTCTTACACAAGGTGACTGTGAAGGGGAAATTATTCACAGTACCTGGAATCGACGTTGTCTAGACTCACTCGGACTCCTTGGAGGGTATACCCACGATTATGTGTGGGATCTTGCACCAGGGTGTAAGTCCGTTAAGCAGGTCATCAATGTAACTTTTCCACCCTATCCCAACCCCTTGTTATCTCGGTCTTGCGATGTGGTATTTCATCACCAACTAGTGATTTCAAAATAAGAAGATTTTGTTTGTCTGGTTTTAACTCTAGATTTTATTAGCAAGTGTTGTTTGTTGTCATAGTTGGCCATAGATTTTTTTTGCAAAGTTTTTGGTTCAGGCAATATTGACCCTCCATGCCATTCACGTAGAATTCAAGGCCTACATCCAGAAGATCCGGAAATTTCTCAACCCTTGCCTACTAATCCACAAAGGGCTCTCCTCAACAGAGTGAGTTCCAAGCCACTGCCACTCTAAGAGTGAAAAGCACTGACTCTTTAGACAATTTTCGAATTTCTTCCTCTCTAGAGTCTTTTTGACTTCTTGATTCTGAGAGATGTATTCTTTGGCTAAATTCATCCGGAGATCTTGTTATTCAAAATTTTGGACTACCAAATGGACCTTTCACAGTCCTAAAGGCCAATATCCATTTTGGACTACTGACATATCTAGACGGGATATTTTCGGAGCTGGGTCAAATGCTGATATACTTGTCATACCCGAGTTACCCGAAACATTTGTTGAAGACACGATACCCCTAGATCATTCTCCCATTACAACTGCCTATCTTTTCACTGGTTCAGACACCCCATCAATTGATCCTAACTTGACAATCCCCCTTCATATGTCCCACTTTACAATGGTCCCAAATGATACAATTATTCCCACCAGGACTATGGTGGCTAGCCAAGCTCCCATTGGCACACCACTTTCACCTAGACCTTACCCATCACTTCCTCCTAGGTATAATGCATTGAATGCTTCTATTTCTATCCCTACTCATGTTCCATCTGGAGCATATGGAGTTTTTTCTCCTTCTGGGCACAATCCTGTTGCCAGTTTCATTCTGACACTTCCCTAGCCCCCCTCCAGAGGGTCTTATCCACCTTTCACCGAAGGATCCAGCACTAGTGGCATTAATCAATATTTCACACCTAATTATCATATTCTTGTTGGCGAACAATTCAACCCTGGAGGCCAATCTCAATCCCCGTTTGGAGGTCAAATCCCAATTGGGACACAACCTCCAGTTGGAGGACANATGCATTAGCTAATTATTTGTTAGACAGACATCTAAGACATTTATAAATCCAATCACACATCACATGTATTATACAAATCAAAATAAGCTGGTAGAAGCCTTATGTGTATATATATAACGATAATTTTTTTTTGCAAAAAGGATTGTTTTTCGTCCGAAGACCAAAATATCAAAATATGAAGCTCATAGCTTCTACAAAATGGCATCATGGATGCTTCTCATGGTAACACACTATTTCTTGTGCTACCCTATGGATAAATCATCTCAGTGTACCAGACACGCCTATAGTATGGTGCTGGAAACGCCTTGGAACCTCGTCGATCGACATGTCTAGAATGTCTGCAGTCAAACCCTCTAGATTTTGCTCGATTGCTTCATAATCATCCACATCCCATCCTGCTACTACCACTGCTTCCCCTGACCTCTAGATAGGGGATGTACCAGGGGGACGAAATGGCCATACATCTGCATGGACAAAATATTTTGATTAGTCGTTGGATTAAAAACATAAAAAAATGTTTAATATTTTGAATTTTTTTATAAAAACACCATAAAGGAAAATTTTTTTTCTTACCTAGATCCCCCCACTGAGAACCCTCAGGTAGCACCAAGTCGAGATCATTGTGAAAATATAGCCTAGCATACGCATCATCATTGATCATCAAGATCTGGGGCTCCAACCAATAAAAAACTGTATCATTATATTTAATAATGGGCGTCGCTACATGCCGGAACATGAGATCACATGATCGCTTCATCCGCGGATCTTGTGGCGTTGGTATATTCCAATATACCTATAAGCGTAAGTGAGGGACTCTTTCCAGGAAGAAATATACTAAAATGGATCTATACCCAAACTACTTTAGCTCTCCGTTCTTGTTCTTGGTCAACTAGCTCTTCATACTGTGAAGGAGTCCATCGCACCAATTGAACACACGAGGTTTTGTGCATTCCATGACGTACTGGAGGTAGATCTACAAATCCATGTGTGGATAAGCACTCCCTACCATATGTGAAATGGTGAAAATAATGGTTATGAGAGTCAGATCACAAACCCCTCTGATAGCCACTTTACCCTTGCTCTGCTCGGCCTCAGGTTCACAATAGCGTCTGATGTATTCACTCATCGACAAACCACCACCTTGACCTCCTGTTAAGGTCACTTGCACCCCACGATGGGATATCCTTGTCAAGAAGTAAATATATTCGATGTCCAAGGAAAGCACATGAACACCCACATTAAATACTTGTTGTTCCATGTCCCACATATGGACCAAATATTCCAACAATCTCAGTTAGGCTCTCATGCCCTGGATCTTGAAGAACTTTAAAAAATCACACTGTTGTAGGGAATTTATGGTGCCTGGATCATTTAAATACATTTCATCATCATCTTCATGCTCTCTTTCTCTCCACTACAACATTTTTTCAAATCAAAATACCTGCATGGAGATGAAAAAAAGAAGTTAGCACCTTCAATCATCATTTTTAGAATTCTTTTGGTCCAATGCATCATTTTATTTTTGGGTTTTCGGCCACCAAAAATGGCCTTCACTTAAAGAGAGGTGTTTGCGTAGGTGAACCATTGGGTGCCTACAAAAATCCTTGATTTCTACAGGCTCCAATATAGGGCACCTGTGGTGGCCCTAGTGCATGCCTACAGCGCAAAAATTCACTTGAAAAATCATCTTTTAACCGATTTAAATGAATTTTAAACCATTGAAAAGGAAGAAGACGTGGTACTCACCGTTTTCACGCAATCTTCTCACCAAATGATCATCTGTTCTCCTCGCAATCGACCGTCGAAATATGAAGTGAAAAAAGGGCTCTTAAACAAGTTTTTGACCAAATACAAATGAAATAGTGAAAATGAGTTCTTACTCCTATTTATCTCATTTTTTACTTTTTCTAACAATATTTTATATCATTTAAATATATTTTCTCAAAAACCTACAAACCTAATGGTCTTGTGAGTGTTTTGTTTCTCGCAGATGGGTAGACTAGGGTTCCGAACAATGAATTATGGACATTTTTTGCGATTTGTTTTTCTTTTTTGTCGCGTGTACGATTACTTTTTAGGGTTTTTTAGAAAAACCTCGAGCTTAGTCTTTGTTCGTTCTCGTGCTCAAACATCAATGAGAATGTAACCGATTATACTTTTTTCATCTTTTCGTACTCTTCATGGTAACACGAAAATAACAAAACTTATGGAGTAACCTTTAAGCTCTTTTCACACTCCTTAAAAATGAAAAGATTGTCGAGCGACCTTGTTTTGTTCATGCTCATAAAAGTATTTGAATAAAACGTTCAATGGGCGATAGTTTATCACTTTTTTGGTCCCGTCGAACTATTTTATGAAAAAGGAACTCAGAGATTTCTCTTTTAATTTTTTTTCCAGACTCTATAAACATGAAAAACCTTCGAGTTTTCTATCTTTGGACTCGTTAAACAAACATCAAAAGACCCATATGGGATCGAACCACTCCTTAACATTCATTAAAAATACTCCGAGGTACTCATCTGAAGGATGAGCTTACATCAACAAGCATATGTTATCCTCCTCAAGATTGCGTAAAAATAAAGAGGTACTCGCCAGATATGGTGGGGGAAAAATTGGGAAAGAGATGTGTCTATGTATTTGTGTTAGTGCCAGTAAGCATCGTTCTTGAACATGGAACCCCCTTCATCATTTTAATCTAGGTTGGGAAATCCATTTGTCTCTCATCTGACTTTCTGCAAGTTCATATCTTGGTTCGTCTTTGAGTCAATGCTTCCAAGACCAGTGTCGTTCCATTCATATGTTCAAGAGAAGTTCAACCAAGCCCTCTATTGAGTCAGCCATCTGCAATTGTCAATTCCTACCATGTTGGCCTTCCTTGTGTTAGTTTCAAATTATGTTTGTACTTTTCTCTACCCTAAATCTGTTACTTATTTCATGTCATTTGAAGGGGGATACATCAAGGCCCTCCTGTGATGAGTCTTTTCCTATCGAATTCATCTCATTATCTAGGAACAAGACTTAGAAATTATTTAGTGCCTTAGAGACTGCATGCTTCAATGGTAGGTTTCTTTGCTTTCGACAGTGTATTTACATCATTGATCCCTGATCGAGAGATTCCATCAAGTGTTCGAATTTAGATCACCTATTCACACTCATTGGATTGTACTATTGTACATTGGGAGTCATTGACATCAATGGTGATTTCCCACGCGCTTGTTAATTGTTTTCATTAATGACCGATAATCAAGTGGTTTCTAACCATGTTCGACTTCAGTGCCTATAATCACATGGCTAGATTTGTACTAATGGACGATGGGATTGAAGAGCTTGGACCTCATAATTTTTTATCCAGGTTGCGATGGAGTATTTGTGATTTTGATTGACACATAGATCCACTTTGTATGTCTTGTGGCTATGTCTGTATCTGATTTTTCCAATACATAGATCCACAGTGTATTCCTGGTGGCTATATAGAATCTTGATGACATGGATCCACAGTGTATAATTGGTGGCCATGACTTATATTTATGATTTCAATCATTTATAGTCTAAACATGCGAATGCCTACTTCAAACATGTTATAATATTGTGTGGATGCTTGATTGCTTGCAGGTTCTCAATTGGTGTGCTCCTTGTTCTCGACACACACACGCATTTTTATAAAGTATTTCATTTTTCACGAGTTCGAGCCTCATACTTTGGGGTGAATTTTGTTATACATTATTTTGGTCACCTTAGTGATGATTTAGGCTCCCAACATGACTTTTATCCTGATAAAATCAACTTCTTTCCTCCTCTACAAGGCTTCTTTTTAGAAAGGGTCCGCAAGATGCATATATTACATAGTGTGGAAATATATGATTTCTGCAGGCTGCTCTGTAGCTGGCCTACGGGATTTCCATAGGGTGCTATATAGGCAGGGTGCAGTGGTGTTCCAAAGATAAAAGAGGAAAGAGGTTTCACGAAGTTTCTAGAAAGGGAATCTTCTAGAATGTGAGGTGGCATCCGTATGGTTTCGATCCTACTGGTTTCTATGATTTGGTGGGATCATCCTCATCCCTTTAACCACTTCAACTTCTCCTATATAATCATGGGTTTATCATGGAAAATGTTAAGAAGCAAGATTAAGTAGAGAATTGATGGAAGAATAGGATGAAGACTGTGTGAAGAATCTTGTTTCTAGTGATGCTTGAGGCCACCATTTTCCCATCAAGCTTTTGTGGATTATCTTCATGCGAATTTTAGAGCAAGTGTATGTGTGTGTTGGAACGAAGGACCACTAAAAGGGAACTTGAAACATCAAGGAAATTCAGTTGTATCTTCTACTTTTCATTAATATAATACGATGGAACGTCTCTTTCCCATAAAATGATTAGTATTTTATTACATGACTCCTTGATCACATGTTTATGTTGTCATTGAATTCTAATATTGTTGCTTTCACATTGGTTGGTTTGTGTTATCACATATATGATTTCACAAGAGCACTAGAGTGAAGCAGGGACAACAAAGATATAAGGAAGTAATTCATAAGGTATGTTGTCTATTCCTACTTTGGTATTAAACTCAATGATCACAACTTAGGGAAAGCATCTTGTTCTATCTCATTTTGTTCTAGATCTAGGTGGATCTAGGGGGATTAGTTCATGTACGCATCTACTAATTTACCCAATAACACATGTTCTAACCTGGACAAGTGGTTAGGTCCCTTATTCATTCTCCCCATCTTGACCACAATTTCAAAGTCATACTCCTGGAATAATAGTATCCATCTACATATTCTTCCCCCCAACACTGGCTTGTTAACTAAGTACTTCAATGCAGAATGATCAGTGAACATATTAAAATGTCCTCCCAGCAAATAGTGTCTAAACGTATCCAACACATATACCATAGCCAAGCCTTCTCTCTCAATCGTAGTATAGTTCCTTTCAGTTGTAGAAAGCTTCTTGCTAGAAAAGGATATGGGGTGGTCAATTTCTACTGCACTTGGTTGTGCTAAAATGCTCCTAATGCAATGGAAAAAGCATCGACATGAACATTGAAATCCTTATTCCAGCCTGGAAACACTAAAATAGGCGTAGTGACCATTTTCTACTTTAGTGTGTCAAAGATTTGTTGGCATTCTTATGTCCATTAGAACTTACTATCTTTCTTTAATAACTTCTCCATAGGTGTTGTTATCTATTCATAACCCTTAATAAAAAATTTGTAGTACCTAGTGTGTCCTAATGCAATGTGCAACTATCTAACTGAAGTAGGAGGAGGTAGATCGACAATGATAGTGATATTAGAAGGATCTACCAACAACCCCTGCTTACACACAATATGCACTAGCAGCGCTTGAAAGGGTGAGAAGAAAATACACTTTTTCAGATTCAGGGAAATCTGAAATTGCCTGCACTTATCCAACATTAATCTCAAGCAATCAATATGATCTTTCATTCGGATAAATATAGTCCAACCATCAAAGTATGCTTCCAAGAAATTTTGTAAAAAGTCCTTAAATGCTTCGACCACCACCCTAGAAAATATGGCTAGTGCATTCTTCAAGCCAAAAGGCATCATGTTGTACTGGAAAGAACCCCATTCTATTGAAAATGTGGTCTTATGTCGATCTTCCTTAGCAATTTGGATGTGGTGACAACCTGGAAATCCATTTGTGAATGAGTATACCTACTGTCCTCCTACATTATCTAGAACCTCATCAGTAAAAGGTGTAGGGAATGGATCATGTAGAAATGCATCATTCATATTCCTTAGATCTACATAGATTTTGATTTCTCCTGATTTCTTATCCTGGACCACCATAGGGCTGATCCATTCAGATTCTTCAACAGGTTCTATGATTCTTGCTTCCAACATTCTATCCAATTCAATCCTAACTTTCTGCTTGTACTTGGGATTCGGTTTGTAAGGTCTCTTCTTGATAGGTCTTGAATCTGTTCTCAAGGGGATCTTCATTTCTCCCATGGTCCCTTTAATTCCCCTCATGTCTGTGAACTTGGTTGGAAACAAGTCATGATATTCATGTAATAGTTCTGTAATATTTCTAATAGTAGCATCATCCCAATAGTCTCCCACATTTTCTAACTTAGGTGTTTTCTCTGTTCCAATATTAACCTTATTGATTTTAATGGGCTATCCAACAAAGGTTAATTCAATCCCAGGCCCTTCTATGTCTCTTTGTCCCTCAGTTTCTAAGATGTTTACATCCCTTGGATCATCATCTTCATCAACATTAATATTGTAGCAATCTTGTAACTGTTGAAGAGGCGCAATCCATTCATCTCTTTCTTCGTCAAGAAGGGGGTTAGGTGCCTCCTCAAAGACCTTTTGTCTTATAATTTTTAAATCCTAATCTACTATTGGGTACTAAATTTCAAATAAGAAGGTAGCTATAAAGTTTTGAGTCATACAATACCAATCTATAGTGACGAAGCATAGTTCTGCTTGAAGATACCAGTTGATATGAATAATAGCCAATTTGTTAATGAACTTATGTACCCCGTGTTCTTTAGGAATATTTCTCTAGGCCTCCTCATAACTTCACACATGGTCCTTAGGGAAAATATGACATGTGTATCGAACTTCACATCCTTCATCTTGGTTTGAAAAGTGCACTGTCAATAATGTGTGACATTGTGCCCATCCTATGATGTTCATCTTGGGTGTTCCCCACCATCTAGCTAGTGTGGATTTCAAGGCTTCGTCCAGTGCCAACATCCTCAGTTGTACTGGTATAATTCTCTCAAATTCAATTAGAAATGTCTCTAAATGATTCAAACCATAGAATGTAGGAAGATTACTTACTTTTGTGCCCATCCAACGAACTGATCTAGTCAATTTAGCACACCTCCGTGTATAGACTTCATACATTTTGTTCTACCAATTTTCCAATGCCTCTTTTGAATCTGATGAACATGCACTTTCACTTCACCAGCTAATATTTCCATCTGTTATATGATTAATGTAATCTTGTTGTCTTGCTGTCAGTTTGTAGATATTATATAGCTCATATGCATGGTCTTCTTCCTTGATAGGTTCTGTGTATCTGCGAACTTCATCGGAGTTCAGAGGTGAAATGACCTTAAGGCCATTACCTTTGAATGTCATTCTTCTCTTCTTTAGCTCAACAACAGTCGAATTGTTGAAATCCCAATAAATTCCTAACAATGCAGGATAAGGACAACTATCATCAACAATCTCAATCAATTTGAAGTCTACAAATGTCCTTACCCCATCGATGTCTACAAGGACATGCTCTAATATTCCAAAGGGGCTCACCACCTGTTGATTAGCCATCCTAAGCCTGATAGGAGAGTAAATAAATATAGGTTTTCCCATCAGTGCCCAAGTCTGCTTTGTCATAACATTTACGTCTAATCCCAAGTTGAGGACCACATAGTCCAAATCGTAGTCTCCAATCTAAGCACTAAGGTGCAGTTCCTTGTTTTTCCTTCTTTGCCTTGATACTTGATTCACATCTCTACTCAACATAGGATCTATTCTTCCAATTTCATACTATCTTACCAGGTGTTGTATCTCCTGTACATCCTTTTCATCTTTAATCAAATTGATACATGTATATAAGAAGTCCATGAGCTTGCTTACCTCTTTTCATTGTCTAGAGAGGGCAGAATGATGAAATGTTGGTGGCATTTCACATTCCCTTACTTCTAGTTGTACCTTAGATGAAGAAGCTTGTTCTCCTACAAGTTATTTCCTTGCTTCTTCAAAAGTATTTCTCTCTCTCCTTAGATCAAACAACTGTGCCTTCTCTGTAGCTCTTCTGATCCCTGATCCTTTTGCAGTATTTCCTGGAGTCACCCTATCTTCTCCTGTAATAGAACCTCCTCTAGTAATAACAATGACTCTGGGGTCCTCACCATGAGGTTCTGGTGATATCAATTGGACTTTTTGATTTCCTCCTCATCTCTCCTGAAGTTTGGCTAACAATACTGGACAATATTCGATGACATGATCGAATGAGTTGCAGTAGTTGCAAGTAGTACAAGGGTTTTGACAATCCCTTGCCAAATGTCTTGGTTGTGCATGTTTATAGAAAATAATCTGACCTCGACCTCGACCCATACCTCCTCCTCGTCCTCTTCCTCTGAATCCACCACGAGGGTTGAATTTTCCTCTTCCTGGGCAGTTGAACTGCACATTATTTCATTATTGTTGTGTTTATCCTTTAATTCTATATGTATCCCTTGATATTTCATGCATGAGATCATAATCCCTACAATCCTTCTCATCATGCCCCACAAATTTTTAGAATGTACAATAAATATTGGTAGGTGTTTGGACATATTTTTGCATATAATAACATTCACCAGGGTGATGTCTAGTTCTACATACCTAACACCAGGGTACAATAGCCTGGTTCAAAGGATTAGGTGCTCCAGAGGCCAAGTATCCATGAAATAGGGGACAATGTTGTTTGTCATGGCCCTCTGATTTACATATGATACACCATATATCTTCTCTTTTATATTTTCCTTGATCCTTCTTCATATCTTTCACCTGTAAGGATAAAATTGTTAATTGATTCAAAATCGGACTCATACCTGGACTAGATTCTCCTACGGGGGTTTCTTCTAATTTCAGCTTGTGAAGCGACCTTCTTTTGCATCAGAGGAACCCTAATGTGTGGCAGGAGGGCAGCGATGAACCATTATTTATTTTGTTCATATGGAATCTGAAAACTTAAATTGGTCATCAAGGTCTTAAACCTATGATCAAACTCCCAAACAGGTTTAGTTACCTTTTGTTTGATCTCCTTTAGCTATGTAATACACTGTGACTCCGACTTAGGTTTCTTGAAATCCCCACTCAAGTCAGTATTAATGTCATTTGGTGGTTTAGGTTGTCCAGGTCCTGAAGCAAACTTCATATACCATTTTAGAGCACAATCCCTCAAGGTAGTGCTAAATTGAGCTCTCTTAACAGCTTCATCGGTAAATTTCTTAATGATCCATACAACTTCGCATAAGAACCAGTGTTGCTCTGGATATTTAAATCCATCTCCTCTGAAGATGGGTAACCTCATTTCATCTACCATGGATCTTCTTTGGTTTCTCGACTGATTATGTACTAATATACTTATAACAATACTCTGATTTCTCTAACTACTCTGGTTACTCTGGTTACATATTGTTTTTAAAACAATAGGAGTAATAGTACTTACTTCAATAGTAGGCACAGTTCCTGAAGTTTCTGGTTCTCCCCATTGAATTTCTTTAGATCCTACTTTCTTTGTTCTTGTAGACTCTAAATACTCTCTGTTTGTTAGATATGCTTCTTCTCCACTGTAGAATCCCTCATTCCTGTAATTCTTCTTAAACAAGTTCGCAAGAGAAACCTCTCTGAAAAATATCCCACTGCGTGTGTGTCCAACCTATGTGTCACTATTGTTGTATGAATTCTTGAAAATTAGCTTCACTGTATCTTCAGGATATTCTTCTCATGAAATAACATCTTAATCCTCAACTTTAAAAATGATAGGAACTTTCCTCTAGGACCCTTGAAGAAATACCTTTCTGCTTGACTATATGATTCTACTCTGTCAATAGAAATCTCAGTAATGTACCCTCAAATAGTGTTATCAAACCATATATCCACTGCTCTAGACACAACGTTATTGACTCTCTTGACTTTCTTTATCAGTGTTGTTGTCCAAACCATAGGTGGTCTAGATTTGATCTCAAACTAATTATTTTCTAAGGCTAACCACTCGTATAACTCCTTATGAACTCCTCTAGATAAAATCTCGTGTATGTCGATAAAGATGTACCTTCCCAACCAGTCTTCTATACTAATGTTAGGATTCTTATTCTGAGCTTTTGTGAAGTCCCTCTCTTTCTCTTCTATCCACTTTTGAATCTCTGTCTTCGATGGAAACCACCTTGACATTCCCTCAAGAAGATCCCAGTCCTGGCAACAAAACCATTTGTTGGCACAGGGGTAGACCCAGTGTTCAACTCTTACAATGCACCAAAAAACCCTAACTACTGGCC
>JZKD02S1828729.1:80567-91367 GCA_000966675.3 Picea glauca
TATAGCAGAGACCTTTGAGTTAAATCTATCAGGAAGAGATCTTAATACTTTTTGGACAAGAAAAGGTTCATCTATATTTTCACCTAGACCTTTCATAGTGTTGACAAGTTCTTCTATACGTAAGAAGTACTTACTAATAGTTTTGTTTTCATCCATCTTTAACTACTCAAATTTTAGTCTGTGAGTCTGAAGTTTTGCATCTTTCACCTTTTCATTACCTTCATAACTAATTATCATCTTGTCCCACATATCTTTTTCTGAATCACAGTGCATGATTTTGACAAAATTGGCTTTTTCAAGTCCACTGGGGATGGCATTCATTGCTTGTTCATTAAAGCTAAACTCCATCTTATCATCTTTTGAGGCCAAGAATATAGGCTTCACATATCCAGTTTCAACGACATCCCAAACATTATCACCCAAAGACATTAAATATGTTCTCATCCTTACTTTCCAGAAGACAAATTTTGTTCCATCAAATAAATGGGCTCTATTAGTTGAACTTCCTTCATGACTAGTCATGTTCAATATTATGGATCTACCTTTGATCAAAGGCTTCGGATCTAACACCAATTGTTGGAAATATAACTGAGAGGGGGGGGGGTGAATAAGTTATATATATAATCTTGAAACTTTTCTTGTTATTTTCGTATTCTTTCTAGATTATTATTTAATGTGTTGTTGATAGCTTAATATGCATTGATATACAATATTTGATCAATCACACAGAATACATAGAGACACTGATTTTCATGAGGAAACCCATAAAGAGTGAAAACCTCTTCTTCTTAGGATGTCAATCAAGATCCAACTTTCATGTACATCATAATATTTGAGATCCAACTCAAATATGAGGCTACAACCACCAATAGCAAGTTACAACTTGTAGAGAGCACCAACTCTCAGATTTTTCTAGCACCAACTAGATGGAAGCACCAACTCCCAGGTTTCTCTAGCACCCACTAGATGGAAGCACCAACTCTCAGAATATCTTCTAGAACCAACTAGAATTTAGAGGACTTCAATCCTCCCTAGAAACACCCTACCACCCTGATTGAATCTTACAAAACTTGCTTACTTGTTATGTCTCTAATATGATTTGTTACAGCTCCATGTCTCTTATGCCTTATTCAACTTATATGCTCTATTATGTTTCTATGCTCTTCTCTTTCTCCTCCTGTGCAAAAACTTCCTTTGTTCATCTTCTCTTCTTCCCTTATACTTTGTGTTGCCTCTACATCCAATTTTGTGTGCCTCTGTTCTCTAGTTTAGGTCATGCACACTGTCTCCTTCTTCCCACATGCATCACCTTCGAAAAAAGAACACACTCTTTTATTTTTTGCATGTTCTTCTCACGCTGAGTCATCTTCCATATGATCATTGCAACTCTTCATCTTCTTAGGCGGTTATACTGAATATTTTCATCATCATTGGATTATACTAAGATTATTTTCCTTCTCTGGTAGTGATACCATTCATCTTCTCTATCACAGTTAATCTTATCCGCTCTGTTATAGTTACACTCTTCGACACTCTTCCATCTGTCAATTGTCTCTATGATGAGTCTTCATTCCACTGGAAGTTATCTTGAGACTCTTCATCTTCTCTCGTGATCACCCTGAAGCTCTTCAATGATGTGAACTATGGCTCGGACTCGGGGCTTAATATCCTGGGCAATTCATGACTTCGTTTCCTCATTTCCCCCAACTTGTGAAATCTAAAGTGGATCCTAGAAACATGCTAGCTCCTTCTTTAAAATTCTCTGATGTGACCATGGATGTCACCACGGGCCTAACTTCTGAATGCTTTGTGACTTCACACATCATATATTTAGCTAGGAGTTTCCTCAATTCTCCCAACTCGCAAAATCCAAAGTGGAGCCTAGAAATGTGCTAGCTCCTCCCTTAACCTTCACTGATGTGACCACGGATGTGACCATAGGCCTAACTTACGAATCTAAGATTTCCATATCAACGATCTAGATCTCTCTGTGGTCCAATGGTCAAGATCTTCTCTTCACATTTCACGACTACGTCCTTTGCGATGTCAAAAGTTGTCTCACCTCCCTTCTTTCGATTCTCGAACTCGTGCATGCGTCAGATCAATGGCCCACGATCCTTCCTTGATCAATGACTATGATCACCTTCTGCATTTCAGAATTTCATGTTTTGCGACATTGGAAATCAACTCGCGCCTTTATTCCATGACCTGAACCCTGACTCTTACCATATCAATGGTCCATATCTTCTTCCAACCAATGACTGTGATATCCTTCATAGAGTCAACTCTCTCTTGTGTTCTTTTATTATCCTATCATTCCACTTTAGAATGATCCAACGATTTTCGGGTATTCCTCCTGAGCTTACGCTCCCTCCTGAATTGGAATAATTTCTAAGTGTCAAAGTCCTTGACCTTTGATCCTTCTACAAGTCCTGATGACTTTGGGTCTCATCTGCATTAACCTCAGCCCTGGCGCACACTTTCTCTCTATGTGAAACTACGCATTATTCCTCCTAATCTTGATTCCTTCTGTTAACTCACGGATTCTAAGGAATCCAGCACACGCTCCTTGCTTCCTTCATGATAACCTCTAGATATCTAGAAACTCCAACTCTTTGCCATGTTCTTGTCCTCTTGATCTTGTAGAAATAAATTTATTATTGTCTCGTCATTCTCAATGCTATCATTTTTTCTTTCCTGTTTGTCGTCATTTCTGCCAATATGCCATCGACGTTGTTGTTCTTTCCATCGATGACAAGCACACTCTACCTGTAAACATGCCAACATCTGGGTTTGAATAAATTACATAGCAATTGAATGGCAATCCGAATGCGACTGGATAAGGGTTACAATCATGATTGTGAGGGAACAACCGATGATAATACACAGAATGAAACCATCCACCATTAATACAGAGTGATATGTACCACATTCACTTATTATCCACATAAACCCATCACGATATTAAATGGACTGAGCAACTAGTCAATGCACAACTTAAAAAAAAAAAATTATTTTTCTTGCAATCCAAAACAATTACAGTCATCATAGAGAGAAATATCACATATTTACACAGTTGAAATTCTTAGGAACGCACAAACCCAAGAAATACAGAGACATTATTTCTTCATACACATAGAATATTTCATGGATGGAGAGAAAAAAAAGAATACCTGTAACAAAAATTCTTAAAATGGCAAGTTGGTCAATCCTTTTCCAAGAGCCTAAAATGCGGAGCTTCACAACCAATAGACTGAAAATGCAACAAGGAAAAATGCTAGGGTGATGACTAATAGGGGGGGAGTATAGAGTGTCATGTAGTAAATGCATGTCACTTCCATCTCATGGCCTATTCAATTTGAAGTACGATACAACCAAACATTCACCATTCCATTAAACTATGTATTCAATGCCCAAACATTTGAAATCTGCGACGATATCCCTTTTGTAGTGTGCCACCCTCTAACCTTTACATGTTAACCCTTACCATCATTCTATGCCATAACACATATTGCAATGCTATATGCACCCAAATCAAATCTAATGAAAATCCCATAGCCACTAACCAACCATAGTATAATAGTTAGGAATAACACTAACATCCTTTTTTTTTCCGTTCAAATTTTCATATAACCTTTAATCATAGCTCAAACAAAGATCCTTTCCTTTTAGAATTTTTTTCAAAGGTTTTTCTTTCTTTGTTTTGACTATGTTATCACTAATATATCTCTTGTATATATGTGGCTAGGTAATTAATCACAATGATTAGTGACATGGTTAAATCATAGCAACTGTAAATATATGCCCATCATGACAAAAAAATGATTTGAATTGCAGAATCATTCCATAAAATGCATCATCCTCTTGTTACTATGTCAAAATGAAACCAATATTGCATTTTCAACCATGTAGGACTACGTAAGCAACATCAAAACAACAATATAAAAATGTGTGATATGTTTATCCTTGCACCTCCGGTATACAAGGGGGTCCCACCTACTAGTATTATATTATTAGCATAGTTAAATAATAGGTCTTTAGCAATACTTTGCGAGCGAAATTCATCGTTGCGATTGTAATCGTCAACAAATTGGCGAATCCATAGGGAAACATGTTTCCAACATATTAAGAACTCATAGTGTTTGGTTTATCATACCATGTAACATCAGATCAAGAAGATATAAATCATAATGATTATGAAACAAGGGGAAGTGAGCGGATTTAATGGAAAAATGACTGGGATTTTGGGAATAACTCATGAAAAGTGCTAAGTATGAGGGGGTTTATCCCTAGAATCATAATCATTCAACTAAAATTTGGTGTTAACTTCAAGGAGAAAAAAATTATGGACTTGCTCTTTTGAATCTTGAAATGGATGAAGAAACATAAAGAAGAAGCAACATGTAACCAACTATCTCATAAAACAATAGTGAAAGCATATAACAAATTCAATGATGCCTTCAGGGGGAACATCATAACAGTTGTGTAATCTTGATTGTTATTTATTAACAATACTATGCAGAAGTGTCATTGTGGCAAGACCAATCCAACATTTTATTTTTGACAAATATTTAAGTCAAAACAACAAAAAGAAAAAAATGTCATGACAGAAATGAAACAACAAAATTGGAATGAGCAAAAATGAAATGACATAAATGAAAATAGTATAAATGAAAACTACTAAAATGAAAGCATAATTGAAATGAAAAAAATGAAAATAACAGAAATGAAAACTACTAAAATGAAAGCATAATTGAAAACTACTAAAATACAGAACAATCCAAACAACTTTAAACTCCACGTAATGTTTTAAGTGAGAACCTTTAGTGTTGTAGGAAAACAATCACTCTTGTAAATCCTTCAGAATGGAATAATTTGCACCTAGGAAAAAAATGATTTGGAAAGGACCCAGCCATAATTTTTGAAACTTTGAATGTCTTCCCCTATCAACATGATTTGAATCTCGCAACAGTACCTTCTCATTGACTTTAAATTTGACAGTTTTGACACTCTTGTTGAAATATTTTTTAACAGTCTGTTGTCTTCTCTTTATATTACCCAAGGAAAATGTCCTTTGCTCCTCTAAAGCCAAGAGTTCATTCATCCTTTGTGAAACATAAGAAGAATTTAATTCTTCGACATGTAGCATTAACCTTAAGGAGGAAAGTTCTAGATCAGTAGGAAGAATGGATTCTTGACCATAATCAATATGGAAAGGAATGAAACCAGTGCTCACCTTGGTGGTAGTTTGATCTGCCTAAAGGGCGTAAGTGAGGAGACTGTTCCATTGACAAGGCTTATCTTCAATTATCCTTTTGACAATTGTCACCAAATTCTTGTTGGTAGACTCGGCCTTCCCATTCCCTTGGGGGTAACAAGATGATGAGGTAAAATGTTTAACCCCAAACTTAGTTAAAAATTGGGTCATCTTAGCAAAAATAAAAGCAGGACCATTATCTCTAATAATTTCCAAAGGAAGACCAAATCTGGAAAAAATATTATTTTCAAGGAAATAAATCACCTAATCATCCGTTGAATGTTTAAGCGTAACAACTTCGATCCATTTTGTAAAATAGTATGTGGCTGTCAAGATAAAGACTTGTCTTACTGAACAAGAAGGATTAATAGGACCAATAAAGTCCAAGACCCATTTTGAAAAGGGAAAGTTTGGGAAGATAGGTTGTAATGGCATGGCTGAAAAACATTATTTCCTAGCAAATTTTTGGCACTTGTTACAAGATCTGGAAAAATCACAAGAATCACAAAAAATTGAAGGCTCTGATAATATTAAAAGTAGTGGTTTTAGAAGAAAAATGACCTCCTACATGAATAACAGAATTTGGAGAACCATGAGTTTCTTGCAACTTTTTTTGTGCTTCCTCATTGTTTACACAGTGAAGCAACATACCATCAACGAATCTTCTAAACAAGAAGTCTACTATAATGACGTATATAGCATATTCGAGACGAAGCCTTCTTCTTTGATGAGTTTCTAAATTATTTGGACATCTTTGATTTTGAAAATAGTAAACCAATTTTTTATACCAAGGATGTTCAGACACGGGAATAATTTGATTATCAATGTAGAACAGTGTTGATAGAGAACTATCATGTTCATCAATTTCTTCACTAGTTTCAGCATGTTGAGCTAAGTGAAGGGATAAGTCATGTCCCTTGATGGTGGTAGAAGTCACGATAGTTAAATCATGCTCCTAGATCTTGGAAAGCCAATGTGCAATATTTCTTGAAAGATAAGTCTGTGAGAGAAAAAACTTGACAGTGGATAAAGGGACTTTTACCAATGTATGCTTACCAAAGATGAAGTGGCGAAATTTTTCAACAACTTTAACAAGAGCGAAAGAATGTTTTTTTATAAAAGAATATTTAAACTCATCATCAAACAAGATTTGAATCATGTAAGCCACTGGTTTTTTGTTACCTTGGTCATCACCTTGCATGAGGATAGAAAAAATGACTTCCTCTATGGCATTAGTGTATATCATAAATTCCTTCTCAAAATCCGTATTCACCAAAACCAGTGCAGAACTGATTTCTTTCTTGATCCCTACAAAATCATTTTCGACATCATCTGTCCAAGAAAAAGAATGATCTTGCTTAAGTAGATTATGAATTGGCTTGACCATTACAACAAAATTAGGAACAAACCTAAGGACAAAGTTAATAACCCCCATAAAATCTTGAACCTCCTTCTTGGAAGTGGGAGCATGAATATTTAGGATAGCAACAATCCTTTCAGGATCAATGATTATTCCTTAATCAAAGACAATGTGTCCAAGGAGCTTACCCTTGGTAATGACGAAAATAGACTTAAAAGGATTTAGAGAAATTCCAAATTTCCTGCAGTGCATGAAAACTCTTTTAAGATGACCAAAATGATCTGATCGATTTTTAGAGTACACAATTAAGTCATCAAGATAGATCTAAATAATCTTGTCGATCAAATTGTCAAAATCTATTTGCATATCTCTTTGAAAAGTGGCACCTGCATTTGATAAGACAAAAGGCACACGTTCATAAGAAAAAGTGCCCCAACGAGTAATAAAAGTTGTTTTATATTTATCTTCCCTTTTTACCTTGATTTGATTGTAACCAAAAAAACCATCAAGTAAGGACATCATATGTGACCCTGCAACCTATTTCAAAATCATTTCCATATTAGGGAGAGGAAAGTGATTTGTTATACTAGCCTGATTCAATGAGAAAAAATCTACGCATAATCTGATCTGACCAGTTGTTTTTCGAACGGGAACCAAATTAGAAACCCAATCTGAATACTTAATTGGAAAGATAATACCAGCCTTCGAGAGTTTTTCCAACTCCTTTCGAATAGTTGCTTCCAATGTAGGGTTAATGGGTCTTTTTTTTTTCCTAACTGGTTTTATGCCCTCCTTTATAGGAATGGCATGTTGTATAAGAGAAGGGTCAAAACCATGAAGATCCTCATAAGACCAAGCAAAAACATCTTGAAATTCACCAAGTAGTCTGGCGAACTTCAATTTTTCTTCATCAGAACATTGGGAACCTATTTTAACATTTTTTGGAGACTCAAGTGTTCCAATGTTCAAGGAAATGGTTTCACCCACTTTCCTTTTCGACGCCTCTTCTTTATGTTTCTCTTTGTTTCCTACATCACTCGATGAAAATGAACTTTCTAGAGGAGTCAAGCCTTTAGGAATATTGTTATCTTCCATTGATATAATTTACTTAGGATTATAAGGTTCATTTTGAATTAATGCATAGATTCTTTCATCACTAGGGAAGACCTACCATGATTATGTTGATTAAGATTGGTTGTCATTTATGTCAAACCTTGAAGAAATCCCAGTAGAAAAAAGGTTTTGGTAATGGAGCCAACTATGTTTGATGTATGTATGACTCATTATTGTCTTTTCATGGTTGATAAGAAGTACAAATGGGTGAACTCCAAAGTGGTCCCCTTATGGTGAAATCTCTCACGGGAAGATGCTTTGTAGATTGAGTTATCCTAGAAGTATGGTTAGAGAACCCATGCTTAATTGTGGAATAATGAGATGAAGGTCAATTAATTTGTCATTGAAACTATCATAGATGGATGGTGCTTGTCATTCCATTTTCGGTGGTATGTGGAATGCCACATAACTCCTCACGGTTAGAGAGTTATGGCCATATGAAGTTGAAGAACCCTCATGAGTCATATAGAAGCCCCCAAAAGTCAAGTGTTTGCAAAAGAAATTATTTAAATAATAAAGTAAATAGAGAACTCCCTAAAATAAGGAAAGTGTAATGCTACATGAAAGTATAAATAAGAGGAAAATATCTCTCATTTAATCACACTTGAATATCATTGAATATCTATTTTCTGAAAGGTTATTTGGGAAGGTATTATTGATAGAGAAAATTGCAGAAGAAAAAGTGCGGCAGGAAAAGTGTGGCAGAAAAAGTGCGGTAGGAAAACTGCAGTATAAAAAGTGCAGCAAAAAAATCGTAGCAGAAAAGGTGTGGCAGAAAAAGTGCTACAGAAAAATTACGACAGAAAAAGTGTGGCAGAAAAAGTGTGGGAGAAAAATTGCGGCAGAAAAAGTGTGGCAGAAAACGTGCAGCAGAAAAATCATAGCAGAAAATTCGTGGCAGAAAAAGTGCAGCAACAACATGGTTGGGGTCTATTTATGAGAGATATGGCACATCTTGTTTGAGGTATGTTTTGTGATCTAGGGTTTATCTCTTGAGATGGTATTGGATGTTCAATATTGCTGCATATATCAGATTTTTTGCAGGATATAGTTGGTATTTTTTTGTTGGTATTTGGCATATGGGTATTGGTATTTTGGTTGTGATGTGTTGCTAAAGTTGTTGGTTTAGCTTGAGGCTACATAACAGTGAGGTTGTGGCACATGGTTTGATGTAAGGTTTTATGGTATTTGGTTTATGGATAGAGTGATGAATTGTTTATGGTTATATTGGTGTATGTCTTTGGTCTATGCTTGAGGTACATGTTGGGTACATGGTTGAGACAAGTAGTTGATGAGTTGGCACATACATGAGGTGTATAGTTGATGAGTTGGAACATACATGAGGTGTATAATTAATTATTTGTCACATACATGAGGTGTATAGTTGATGATGTTGGTACATCTTGATGAGTCAAGGTTGATGCATGGTTGATGCATGGTACATGTTGGTTCAGTTTATTGGTACAGGTTGTTTGGTGCAAGTTGATTGGTACAACTTGTTACAGGTTATTGGTACATGTTGACAGTGACAGGTTGACAGTGGCAGTGGTTGATTCAGTGACAGTGACAAGTTTTCTACATTTGGCATTTATATTTCAGGGCGGTTGGACAGGGTAAGGACAGGTGGTTGTAGCCACATTCTGGTTGTAGCCAGAGAAATTAGGGGGTTGTAACCTCCTTCTAGTTGTATCCAGAGAATTGGGGAGTTGGAGCTTCCCTCAGGTTGTAGCATGAGAAACTAGGGGATTGGAGCCTCCTTCCAGTTGCATTTGGAAAAGGAAGGAAGTCGGTGCTTCCAATGAATTTAATTCTTCAATACATATAAGAAAAAGCATTCCTTGGTTTTCTCGAGCTTTGGGTTTCCATGTAAAAACACTGGTGTACTGTGTATGTGTATGATTGCTCATTTGTTCATTTTTTATTTACTCTACAATTATTGGATAATAATGCTACACTAATATAGCACTTGCATTATAAGGTTAAAAATGATTAAATTTCTCTACTACTAATTCACCCCCCCTCTAGTAATCCAATAATTAGTATCAGAGCGAGGTTCCTTCAGAAATCAGTTTAACCAATGAAAGGTAGATCATGGAGAGAAACAACTTGTATAAAAATGGAATACCACAATTTGATGGACAAAAATATGCATTTAAGAGCATAAGGATGAAGACATATATATAGGCACAGGGATTTGAAATTTGGCAATCAATTGTAGATGATACACAGTACTGGCAGTTCCACCAACAAATGACAAAGAAATGAAACTCGGTCAGAATAATTCCAAAGCCACAAATGCACTTCTGAATGGTCTTAGTGAAACGATATTCATCAAAGTTGCACATTGTAAATCCGATAAAGAGATTTGGGAAAAAATTCAAAATATTTATGAAGGAGATTCAAAAGTCAAAGAAGCAAAGCTTCAAACTTACTGAGGTCAGTTCGAACAACTTAAGATGAAGGAAGATGAGAATATTGCATCTTAATTTTTATGAGTTTATGGAACAATAAATGAAATCATAGGATTGGGAGAAGAAATCAAAGAATTTGTAATCATTTAAAAGGTACTAATATATATTCCTATAAGATTTGACCCTAAGATATCAGCACTAGAAGAAAGAGAAGATGTAAACTCAATAAGCATGAACGAACTACATGGAATATTCACTGCATATGAAATGAGAACTAAATAGGAAAATCCAAATGTAAAATAAGCAGCCTTCAAAGAATCCAAAAGATCAAAGCAAAAGGAAAAGCAACAAGAAAAAAAACATAGCAACAATAGTGACGTCTTAGAAGATGATGAAGAAGTGGCCAACTTTGTCAGAAGACTAAACAAGGGAACCGACGGTAGGTATATAGGTAAGCTTCCTTTATTTTTTTTTAATTGTGATGGTATTGTTCATTTTTCTAAAAAATATACTCATAATAAAAAGAGAAATAATGAAGGTGACTCAAAAAGAAAACAAACATATAAAGGAAAAAGAACCACAAAGAAAGTTTTCAAGAAAATCCTATGCACCAAAGAAGACATCTCATCATCAGATGAAGATGAAGTCAGTGATAGTGA
>JZKD02S1828740.1:0-26925 GCA_000966675.3 Picea glauca
CGTGTTCATCCAGGATGAACGGCTGAGATCACTCTCGGCGCTTTGGGGCCCGTCTCGTCGAATGATAAACATTAGCGCCCCTCCTTTAGGTCTACTCCTTTGTGACCAGGCGCCAAAATCATGAGCCTAATTTCGGGCGCTTTTGGCGTTTCGGGATTCAAGGTTTCGAGAGGTGAAATGACGAGGAGCACTTACCCCTCGAACTCCCGAATGCCGACGTGACACAGATGTACTCCGCGTGTCCTTCAGATGAACGGCCCAGATAACATTCGTTATTATAAAGGGGGCTACCCCCATTCACAGGCTCGCTTGATGTGACCTGGTGCTAGGACCGTGGGCTTGGCTCCAAAGGTGCTTTCGACGTTTCGCTGATCGACGATTTTAGCTGTAAAGAATGGGAGGCTCCTTGTCTCCTAAGACGCTGATCCCCGAAATGCCGACTGACTGCCACTTGTCTCAACTAGATCGAACGTCCCAGATTTTCCTTGAACTATTGGCGCTACGCTTCGTGCTAAATCCCAGACAAATTGGCAGCCCCGAAATCCCGATGACCGTCGATTCGCTTTGCAGTTGAATCTCGGCAGCTGACAACCAACACTTCGCCCACTCGCTTGACTTGTGATCGGAAAAGAGATTCTCCCTCTTTGCGCTGGGGTGCTTCCCACATAACCTGCAGACTTGGGTGTATTTGAGCCCCAAGACAAATAATGTCCCTAACAATTTCATAAATTGCACTTATGTTATAAACCAAATTTGTACTTTAATATTTTAAGTGATTTATTTTGGAGGGAATGAATCATGTCCCTTGATCATGTAAAGGGAAGATTAGATCTTGGACTTTGGATTTAGGGATGGGGAAGGTGAAAAGACACTTGGAAGGTGAAAGGTCACTTTTAGATTATAAGAGAATGCATTGGGTAGTGTGCAAGACAATGAAAAGAAGAGATTGAGAGATTTATGAGAGATATTTGTGGAGGAGAGGAAAGGGAAGTAAGCTGGATGCATTTCCCAAGGGAGATTTGACACATTTTGCAAGGAAATTTTATGTTTAGAAGTGGCTGATATTTGTTGAGAGGAGGTCGTATTGTATGGATCCTTACAATACGTACAACAAGGAAGAGGGAATGGAAATCGAGGCATATTGTGGGCATGAATTTTGAGGTTGTTTGGAGTGTTTCTTGTTGCAACAGGGCTATATAGGAGCAGACCGTACAACTATTTTTTGGCACATTTTTCGAGGTGCTTTCCAGTAAAGGAGGGTTGTACACTATTATGGATTTGGAATGGGTTTCTAGGCATATTATTGTGGGATTGTTGGGTGATGTAAGAGGTATTCTCTTGCTGGAAAATGTAATTTGCTACTGATATAACTTTCCTGAAGCCAATAAAATATCTCTCTCTCTTTGGGTTTCCCCACATTGGGGTTTTCCCTAGCTGGTTGCCTAAATTTCTAATTATTACATGGATGTGTGATTGTTGTTCATTGTGTTTATTCCGCAGCAAAATTTATTAGCAATGTGTATTTATGCTTATGACATTTTCTAAATGTGGGTCTAATGCATCTCAGAGTTCATAGATGACAGTTATCTCTAGGTTGCTAAGTGTATGAAATAATTTGTACATGCTGATTTTGTCATTAAATTTCTACATTTTTCAGACATTGGGAAGAATTATCATTCAACAAAAATTGACATGATTTAGGATAGGACAAAAGCAACAAATTTCATATCCTAGATTACTGCAAACCAGTTCAGTTTGTAAGTGCAGGATTTCTTGAAGAAATTAAGAATCTTGATAATAAGTGCCAGCATTGTCATAGAGTTGGTCACTTGGAGACACAATGTTTTAATTTCCATACTTGTCTTCATCGTGGGAAGACAAATCTGTTAGGATATTTAGACACCTAGGAGTTAGTATGATGTATTATGTGTTCCAAGTCTTCCTTGTAACCTTCTATCAGTATATGAAATCACTCATTCAGGTGAAGGTAAAACCGTAGAGTTTTCACCTCACCAAGTTGTAATCAAGGATCTAAAATATCCTAAGCATGTTCTTGCAACTGGAATTGCTGATGATATTACTAGGTTGTCCAAGTTTGACAACTTTGGGTCATCATATTTTTCATCAGTTTTTGTTGTTCATAGAGGTGACTTGAGAAAACTTTGGCATGAGTGGTTTGGTCATCTAAACTATTGCTCATTGCAGCAAATATGTAATCAACATATGGTGACTAGTCTTCCTCCTATTTCATGTAGAGATGGTGTTTGTGCCAGTTGTGTTCTCAGCAAAAATCATCGGGATAGTTTTGACAAACGTGCCTCTTGGCACGCCTCGGGCCCTTTGCATCTTGTTCATAGTTATTTGTGTGGTCCACTTTCTTCTCCTTATTTTTCTGGGTGCAAGTATTTCTTAAATTTTATTGATGGTTTTTCCAGATGTACTTCGGTTTACTTCTTAAAATTTAAGAGCGAAGTTTTTGGCCTACAAGGCCCTTGTAGAAAAGCAATCTGGACATCAAATTCAAAAGTTAAGAGTAGATAATGGAGGTGAATACATGAACAATAATTTTACAAGTTACTGCACTACACAGGGCATCCAAATGCAACACAATGTTCTATATACACCACAACAAAATGTCGTTGCTGAGAGAAAGAATCGCACATTAAAAGAAATGGCTAATTGTATGATCCAAGCTAAGGGACTAAGTCTAAAGTATTGGGAAGAAGTAATCAACTGTGCAACTTACATAGTCAATCACACTCCCACAAAGGCTCTTAAAAATATAACACCAGAAGAATCTTGGAATAAAAATAAACCAGATGTAAGTCACTTCGTGTATTTGGCAGTATAGCATGGGCTCACATTCTTGATCAGAAAAGGAAAGCATTGCAGCCTAAAAGTGAGAAGTGTATATTTGTTGGTTATTTTGAAGATGTCAAAGGTTATAGAATTCTTCAACCACATTGTAATGAAATTATTATTAGAAGAGATGTTAAATTTGATGAAAATATCTTGGCCCGCGAGCCTAATTCGACAATTGTGCCTTCTTCGGCCTGCAAGCCATCTTTGACATTTGTGCCTTCTTCTTTTCCTATTCTGGTTTCTTCTTCAGATGATGAAAATGAGGATGAAAATCCACCTCCGCCTGCTCACCTTCCTCCAAATGATTCCTTTGAACCTGAACCAACACCAGTTCCACCACTTCCTAGATGGGTCTGTTCAACACGAGAAGCAGCTAGTGGTTTTGTCAGTGATCCTTCAGATCAACATCAAACACGTTCACATTTCCAGCGAGCCTCTTCTCTTTTGGCTCAAGTTTCAGAGACTCATGATCCAGATACATTTGTAGAAGCTTCAGGTCATCCATATTGGGATACATCAATGAATGAAGATTATCATTCTTTAATGGAAAACAATACTTGGGATCTTGTATCTCTTCCAAAAGGAAGAAAACTTGTCAAATGTAAATAGGTCTACAAAAATAAGTATGCATCAGATGGAAGTGTTGAAAGACACAAGGCTCCGTTAGTTGCCAAAGGATTTTCCCAAGTTGAAGGAATTGACTATAATGAAACCTTTGCCCCTCTAGCCAAAATGAATTCCAATCGCCTTGTTCTTGCCCTTGCTACCTCACATAAATGGGAGGTCCATCAGATGGATGTTAAATCTGACTTCTTGCATGGAGATTTGAAAGAAGAAATCTACATGGAACAACCTCTTGGATATGTACAGAATGACTCTAGCCTTATTTTTCGCCTTAAGAAAACTCTTTATGGTCTTAAGCAAGCTCCCTGATCTTGGTATGCCAAAATGGACAACTTTCTTATTGACACCAGATTCTCTAGATTCCATTCTGATCCTAATGTTTATACCAAGAAAGTAGGAATCCATATCATAATCCTTGTCCTTTATGTTGATGACCTTATCCTTACTGGTAGTGACTCAAAACTTTTAAACCATGTGAAAACCATCCTTACGAAGAAATTTGAAATATCAGACTTAGGATTTTTGCACTATTTCCTTGGCCTCCAAGTTTTTCGAACCAGTGAAGAAATTTTTATTTCCCAGTCTAAGTATGCTTGTGACCTTCTTTGTCTCTTTCACATGCATGATTGTAAACCAACCCCTTCTCCCTTCCAGTCTGGAGTTAAGCTTATTGCCACCTGTACTTCTTCTGAAGTTGATGCCACCCTATATCGTCAATTAGTTGGTAGCCTCTTATACTTGACTCATACCCATCCTGATATTTCCTTTGTTGTTGGTCTTGTTTCCCGGTATATGAAAACACCCCATGAAAGCCATTGGAAATAAGCTAAAAGGATACTTCGCTATGTTCATGGTACAGTTCAATTGAGGATACATTACAATTCAAGGAGGAATCCTTTATTGGTTGGTTTCACTGATTCAGATTTGGCCGACGACCTTGATGATTGGAAGTTTACTACAGGTTATGTTTTCATCCTTGGTTCAGGACCTATCACTTGGGAATGTAAGAAACAACATGCTATTTCACTTTCTTCAACAGAATCAACGATAAATGCAAGTCAAGAATCTGTGTGGCTTCGACAGATCCTTTCAGAGTTTGGATTCGAGCAACAACATCCGACCAGCCTTTGGTGCGACAATCAGAGTGCCATCAAGCTCGCCAAAGACCCAGTTCAACATCAGCACAGAAAGCACATAGAGATACACATGCACTTCATCAGAAATCTCATTCATGATCAAGTTATTGAAGTGCTTTTTTCCCTACAGAAGATCAAGTTGCAGAAATTTTCACAAAGTCTCTTACAGAAGCGAAGTTTTCCAAACTTCGATCTATTTTAGGAGTTCAGGAAGTTGTCATTAAGGGGGGATAGGCTCTAATGCCTCCTTCCTTCTCCTATTGTGTCACTATTGTAAATCCTTTAATCCTATCCCAAGTTGTTCTTAAGGGGGGATGTTAGGATATTTAGACACCTAGGAGTTAGTTAAGATCTACTTGGTCTAATGTGTCATTAGGTAAAAGTGTGTTTTTTAAGTATGCATTAGTATGCATTTGTAGTTAGGAAATTCGACGGTCACGATATGTTCTCGACATAGAGTGATCTGACGGTTCATACTCTCCTCTATCTTAATGACCATTTATATGTGGCTTAACATCCGATTGGTCCATGATCTCTATTTAAAGAGCATGGAGGGTCATTTGTCGATGATCGATTGTGAGAAACTCTCTTATAAAATCTCTCTGTAATATTTTTATGTTGCATTAATAAACTGCTCCAAATGGTCATGTTGGCTAGGGTCGTGGATGTTTCCCCATAGGGGTTTTACCATGTGAAAACATCGGTGTGTTGATCTTTGATCTAGTTATGTGAAGATGGTTGATGGTGAACCAAAAAAACCACCACATGAAGAATCCAAAGCTTAAGCTTGGATCCCTTCAACTATGAATCATTGAAGAACATAAAGAATCCAAAGCTCAAGCTTGGATCCTCTCAACCAACATAAAAAAACTTCTCACCTTATAGGAGAGGACATCAAATATCAATGATGGTATTTAGGCTTCAAGATTTGAAGTCCTACTAGTCATAAAAATCAACTGAACATGAATGTTCAGACATAGTAGATGTTTACTTCTAGATGAACTATTCATATACTGGCATGTGTTCATGCATATCTTCATCGAAACTCAATTCAACAGTTTCAAATTGAATATTATACATGTTATTGTTTCCTTACTGGTACAATTATTCAGACTTGTGATTTAGGGGGGAATGTTAGACTGTGAGTCCCCAAACAATCACAAAGTTTGAAACCACATTGATATGAGTTTCAAACCCAACCTATTCGTGATGTGTTGTCATGATCCATTAGTGAGTTATGAGTGAGATATAGATATATCCATTCCATGTACTATAAATTCATATCATAAGATCAATACAATGTGCATCGGAATGGCTTAAGGCCTTTTCCACCATTTCTTGTATTGTTTTGTTTGTGCTCAATTCTTAACATCTTTGTGGCTTTGTATGGCTACTGGTATGGTTTCTCCCCACTCTCATATTGAATTCCATAAATTTCCTACCTCATATTCTAGTTCCAATCAATTCTCTTAAAATGTTATAGGTCTAACATTTGATGATCTATGCCTTCCAAATCAAGTTTTTTATTCAAAGATTCAATCTCAAAACCTCATGTGCACTCTCATTAATGGGATTTTTGTAGAACTAGTGACCATGCAGTATCAACAAATGGCTATTAAACTCACATTTTCTATTACCCCATAAATGATCATACAATTGCTTCACAATTAAACAAATGATGAAAAACACTAGAATAGTAAAGAAAACAACGAGACAAACCTTTAAAATTATACACATTATTTAAGAAATGAAATATCACTTCCACTTCTATACAAAGTGTCTCTCTAATGAAATCTTGCATCATCTCTCCCTCTCTCTAATGAAATCTTGAAAATACATTGTTCTCTTCTTTTTTTCAAGCAGAAACAGTGCATTGGGTTGAAACTTGAAAATAAACTAACCTCCTTCTCTAGCATTTAATTAAGGATGAAGGTGTTGATAAAACATTTTCTCTTCATTACAATTGGCACATGGCCCAAGAAGGCACAAACCCCAATAAAAGCAGTGAGGCCACAAAAGCCACATTTGAAAAATCCCATGTAGGGGAGAGGCATGCTTGTTGATATTTGAACATGGGTCATCTTCAAAATAGAAACTCCAAGTAGCTACTAGACAACAACCCATCGAACATCTCTCTCTCTCTCTCTCTCTCTCTCTCTCTCTCTCTCTCTCTCTCTCTCTCTCTAACACACACACACACACACACACACTGCCCAATAGAGACACATAAATGAAGATATATCCTAGTATATATATCATTAGATCCAATTATACTCTTCGAATAAATATACTCTTCGAATTAGAGCTCTCTTATTTGTATTTCAGTTGGGTATTCATAAGCTCATGCACTTTTGTATATTGTCCACAATTTACACTATTGACTCTTTGTTCCACATGTTCATCTTAAGGGGAGGTGTTGAGAATGATGTAATCTTCACATGTGGTTGTGATGAACCCATATTGTATCATTAACATATGTGGCTAAGGCCAACTTATGTTCATTCATTGTAATATTAGGTTAATGTTAAGGACGATATTGTCAATGTTATGTGGGCCCATAACCCCTCTTAGGGAGGGCACCCTACTTCTTAAGATGTGTATAAATACACACTTAAGTGTCATTTGTAAATCATCATCATGAGTCATTTCTCTCCAATAGTGTTTTATGCCTCATTGCACCTGTATCTTTGGCATTCTCTCATGTTTGGCATTTTCTTTGTGCATTGGTTATCTTTCTCCTTAGCATATTTGTGCACATTCCATAACACACTTGTGATTAGTGCTAGCATCGTTGTTTTAGGGTTATCTTGGTTGTTATTGCAGGTTTATCTCTCTAGTGCACTTGTGCCATGCCATCTTTTCTTTCTAGGAAGTGTGTTTTCTTATTGTTGTTATTTTCTCCTTTATTGCAAGGATTTGGGTTCAACTAGTTGGTTATGTTTGATTCCCCTATTGTCTCTTGTGATCTCAACATACATCCTAGGATATATTTAAATTTACGTTTTTCCATTAGGTGCTTATTTCTCTCCCTTTCTCTGTCTCTCAAAGTGGTTTGACTAGCATTAAGGAATGATTACAACACAATGAGAAATGATTTGAAGGGAAATATGTAATTTATGATGTGATTACAGTGACCACAACATGCAAATCAAGGTCAAAATAATTGTATAAATAGGATGTATGATACTTTCTATCTAAATTATTGAAGAAATTAATTGGTATAACTTTCTTGGCATTTTCTATATTTCATATTTCCTTGCACGTGTTATAAAAAATCTAGAAAATTTTCAAAGAAACTACTTGTATTCTATATTTAACTTATTTTAATTTAGATATTAATGTCCACTAAAGGCATTTATTTGGACTTATATGACAAGGATTATTATATTAGTGAAGGCTATGGTTTTTCATCTAAGCGATATCAACTTTCATGGTAGAGATAGCAAGACAAGGGAGCTCTTACAACTCCTCTCCCCTCTCCCCTGAAGTGCATTCCTTCAAGTATTTGGTTAACATGGTTGGGAAAAATACGCAACCCTCAAAATTATCCCCAAATCAATTAGTTTGAAGAGTAAAGAGTGTTCCCTTAGTAAACCTTCCCCCAACGACATCCAAAATGAATTCTTAGTAGAGAGAGCATTATTAAGGCATTTCATAGGGTTGTGGCCTTCCCAAAATGTGGTTGAAAAATGGATTAAAAATAATTCCATGGTTCTTGTCAAAGGTAAACTCCCCTATTACTTATGTGGCAAAGAATATTACACATTCATGTTTGAGTTAAAAGAAGATAGATATCTAATATTTTGAAATAGGGCATACTTTATGGGTCCTTGAGGGTTGTACGCCAATATATGGACTCTATATTTTGATCCAAAATTTGGCATCCAAATAACTATTCCAATTTGGATCAGACTCCCTTATCTTCCCCTTCATTGTTGGGACTCAAAATCCCTCGAACCCATCAACAATACTCTAGGGAAATATATTGACAAATTAGAGCCAAAGTAAGAATGTTTGCATGTGCCAGAGTTTGTGTTGAATTTGACTTAGATAAGTGTCTCCCAAAAGCCATCAACCTAACCTTAGATGGTTGGTTCATATACAACAATTGAACTATGAACATTTCCCTTCAAGTGCATGGCCACTTTTCCAAAGATTGTGAAAAAATAAAATGACACATTGACAACCCCCATCCTCAAACCCTAAAAAAAAGGAAATTAGCAACATGAAAAGAAACCCCAAGGGGATAAGACATCCGAGAATCCAAAATATTCTTAGTTTTCTAAGAGCATTCCCTCATCTGCCAATACCAATCAATTTGTTATCCTCTCCCAAATTGTGTCTGAATCAACAATTTCCCTTCAAGCACAATTCCTTCCATGAATATGGCCACTTTTCCAAAGGTTGTAAAAAAATAAAGGGACAAACCCCATCCTTAAACCCTAAGAGAAAGGAAACTAACATCTCGCAAAGAAACCCCAAGGGGCTAGGCCATCTAAGAATCCAAAATCTCCTCAACTTCCCATGAAAGTTCCCCCATCTTCTAGTACTAATTGATTTTATATCCTCTCCTTGATTGAATTTGAACCTCACTTGCCCTCCAATTCAATTCCTCTCCCCCCCTGGCCCCTCCTTTCCCCTCTGCTTGTCTCCCCTCCTCCCTCTATTGTAACCCAACTTATTTCATTCCCCTCAATGCCTATAGCCTATGGATTTCCCCATTTCTTTCCGTCACTCTCAATGTCCTCTCCCATTCACCTCCACCCTTCGCATTTTGGTGTCTTAATGAAAATATTAGTCATGTTCATCAAAATCAAGAAGAAGAGGAGGATGAAGAAGGTTGAGAACAAAAGAAACAAAGTAGGAAAACAAACAAAGTGAAAATATAGGAAGTTGAAAAAAAGAGATAAATCATTGGGAGCCCAACCAACTCTACCAAATGCATCTGGAAGTGGTTGTAAAACACCCTACATTTCCAAATGAAAGTGCTCTCATGGAATTGTGGGGGATTGGGCACTATAAGGAAATAATAAGTAGTACAATATATGATTCATTTAGAAAGACTAAGTATTTTCTTGCTCCAAGAAATAAAAAATAACAAAGGAAGTCGTGTTAGAGATTCGACACAAATTAATGAAGAATTCCCGAGGAAATGTAGTAAGTATGTGGGGGACCTCTAGGGGAATTCACACACTTAGGATCTCGTGGAATTTGACCTTTTGGATTCCAAGAGCACACGACAATGAATTCACACTCTTTTTGTAAATAAGATGTCAAGGAAAAACTACAATGTTGTAATATATGCTCCAATCCATTATTGAGAAAAACAAGAATGTTGGAGTTAATCCCTTAAAATTTTTAGGGATGCAATCCCAATTTGCAAAAAAATGTGGTTAAGGACTTAGATCTCATACTATCTCCATCCAAAAAGAAAGGAGGGTATTTTTGTTTAGGACCCCCTTCATGAAAGAGGGGATGAAATTATAACACACCAAGACCTCTTCGATCCAAAGCCAAAATGATGTAAATATTAGTGGAGCAATAATAGACTTAGATTGGGGAATATCTCTGAGTAGTGGGATAGATTCCATATTCAAGGATCATTTCTAGTTGGAAATAAAAAAACTCAGATTAGTATTCTCCCATCAACAATTTTGTCACAAACCTATAACTCTCTACCTTGAAGAAGAAGAAAATTATGGACCTATTACTTTCAAGTTCAATCTACTATGACTACAAGGTCAAAGGGATGTGGAAATAGTCTAATAGGAATTCTAGTCTTTAACCTTATCATATCACATTGTTATTTGTTTCAGGACATTATTATTTTGGTTATTATTGTGGTTTAGCGTGTCAAATCATTTTTGTTTCATATTCTCATGGAGTAGTTGAAGTCATATTTCTAACTATTTCTATTATCTTGTTTAATTGCTAGTTCTTATGATCTAGTTAAGATTTTCTCTTTAACATGTTGAGTTAGTTTTTTTGATGTAAAACTATGAAAGCTTGTGCGTTCTTAATTAAAAAGTAGTCATATTTTTCATTCACACTTAGATGTTGAACTTGTTAGAAAAATGGGTGTGCTCGTTTCACCATAGACAATATAGCAATATTGTCACCCAACCATAGGCACAAAGGCCACCCCGAGCACCTTAACCTTGACAGATAGAATAATTTTGGTAGTAGACAAATAGCCAACCAAGGATAGCACACCAAACAAGGATAACCAAATACCAAGAAGAAAGTCCAAACCAATAACCCAAGACAAAGTCACCATTGCAGCAGTTTCAATTCTCCTTCACTAATGTGCACTTCTTGTCCTTATGCAGTCGTGAGTGAGTGAGTGACAAATGAGCTCTAGCGCCCTCTATTTATACTTCTCCATCTTAACTAACTGGGCCAACTTCTCTTCCTAGGGGACAATAACACAATATTAATTATTCTATTAATTTGACTTGTCTTCTAGGGTTATTATCCAAGGCTTTAGGGTTTCTCTTGCTTCCCGAAATATTCTAATCTCATCAAGTGGAGGTTAATACCTCTCACAACTACCATAATATAAACACTCCCTCCTATCTAGGGAGTTATTTATGGAAATTTTCTTGGGCACAAATGGACAATTCAACCAGTAGAATCATCATACCACACATGCTATCTCATGATCAAATCACGATCACCATCATCACTATCCAACTAGATATTCTCCATGGAAATCAGAATAATGCCATCCAATAGAACACAATTGTGTCTATTCATAGTAGTATACAACTACTATCCAGTGGTACAAAACCACTCTTAGTAGCACACTACTACTAACCAATGACACATAGTCACTATAAATGGATCACATCCACCACTTTAACATACAACTATTTTCCACAGACATGCAGTCTCTACAACAATCATATCATCTGATATCAATCTGCATAAAAATTATCATGATACAAACTGAGTCATCTGGGCCATTCTTCCACTCACATCTGTGAGATATGGAAGAGCATCTTCCCACACATCTGTGAGATATGGAAGAGCATCTTCCCTCAGAAAGTAAAACATCGGCCATGGGCTATCTGGACTATTCTTCCCAAGCATAGAAGAACAATTGTCCCTGATTTCTAATCCTAGACCATTCACCTAACTGGGCCATTCCTCCGACACTCATCATAGTGCAACCTAGAGAGAATGAATCTTCCCTAGGGAATGACTGCCCCTGATTGCTTAACCTGGACCATTCACCTAACTGGGTCATTCCTATGACACTAATCATAGTGCAAAATGGAGAGTATGAGTCTTCCCTAGGGAATGACTGTCCACAATTACTGAACTTGGACCATTCACCTAACTGGGCCATTCCTCTGGCACTAATCATAGTGCAACTTGGAGAGAATGAGTTTTCCCTAGGGAATGACTGTCCAGACCATTTCCTAAGGAAATGACTATCTTGCACCAACCTCCAAAATGAACCATTCTTCGAAACTGCTCACAATTGTGAACTTCAAAAGAATGAATTCCCAATGAGGCAAACCATTCTACTTGACCATTGCTCAAAGTGAATTCCAAGAAGAATTATTGTCCTAGACCATTCCCCACACTTGCCACAAGGGGAATCGTTGTTTATGGTACATAAACAATACATCATACCATTTTCATTATGAAAATGACTGTTTGATCTGGACCATTTTCCGATCTGGAAAATGCATGTCCGTCAAAAATCTCGAACCACTTTCCGGACTTGAAATGAACTGCCCAACCTGGACCATTTTCCAAACTAGAAAATGACTTCCCATGAATCAATAATATATATCAACGCTCCCTCCCAACTTGGGGAGCCATCTCTTCCCTTTCATCTAAGGGAATTATCTCCACGAGCCCCATCTTGTCCCTTAAGTACACAAACTTGATCCTGGACAAAGGCTTTGTCAAAATATCTGCCACCTGCTCATTTGTGGAGATATACTAGAGTTTCACTTATCCTTCGTGAACTTTATCATGAATAAAGTAGTATTTGATCTCAGTATGTTTCGACCTGTCATGAAACACTAGGTGTTTTGATAGCCTCATACAACTTTGATTGTCACAGTATATTATGGTCGAATCTAGTACCTGATCAAATTATTCATAAATCAACTTCCTCAACCATACTGCTTTGATACATGCCTCACATGCTGCAATATATTATGCTTCTGTTGTGCTGAGTGCGACAGACTTATGTTTCCTGCTGGCCCATGATATCATAGCAGAGCCCAAACTGAAACACATCCCTGAAGTACTCCATCTGTCTTCTGCACTCCCTGCCCAATCTAAATCTGTGAATCCATGAAGTTGTATGTCACTGGATGAGGTATATCGTAAACCATAGTTTAGTGTCCCATGCATCTTAGAACATGTTTTGCAGCTATCTAGTGCTCATGTCTGGGTTCCACCTGGAACTGGATTAAAGTGTTTACGACAAAGCAAATATCTAGTCAAATATTTACTAGATACATCAACAACCCAATCAATTGCCAATATAGGGACCGATCTACTGGATCAAAATCCGAGTCTCTTACTTTTCTTATATCCATGGTCATATGAGTGGCCATGGATTTGAAATCCATCATTCCAAATTTATGAAGAATCTTCACTGCATACTTTCCTTGTCCAAGGAAGATTTCATCATGCTTATTCCATACTTCTAGTGCCAAGTAATAGTGCATGAGACCAAGATCTTTCATATCGAATTCAGAAGCTAACTCCTTATTACATTGGGTGATGAGAGACTCTACACCTGTCAAGAATAAACTATCAACATACAGTAGTAGAATCACAAGTGCATTGTTCACAACCTTGTAGTAGAGATTTGGATATGCATGACTCTTAAAGAAACCAAGTCTTATTAAGTAATTGTCAATTCTGGCATACCAAGCTCTTGGAGCTTGCTTGAGTCCATACAGGGATTTGTTTAATTTGAAAACATGAGTGTCTCTGGGATGTACCTCAAAACCTTATGGTTGTTCAATGTACACTTCTTCTTCAATTTCTCCATTGAGAGAAGTTGTCTTTACATCCATCTGATGTAGACTCCATCTCATGGAAGCAAAAAGAGACATAATGGCTCTAATAGAAGTATATCTGGCAACATGAGAAAAGTTTTCTTCATAATATTCTCCCTCCTTATGGGAGAACCCTCTAGCTACGAACCTTGCCTTGTATTTGTCCATGCTTCTGTATACTACATGCTTGATCTTATAGACCCATTTTGAAGTTACCACTGATTTTTCCTTGGGTCTAGGCACGATTTCCCACATGTCATTTTTCATGATAGACTAATATTCTTCTACCATGGCTTCTTTCCAATGTTTCTTTTGAGCTACTTCTTCAAATGTGGTGGGTTTTTCGTTTATAAGTTTTGTCATACATGCTGCATAGCTGGAGAATCTTTTGGGCTTCTTGCTTTCTATGAAAGTGCCACTTGGAGCTTTGAGTATTTTTTCTTCTAGTAGAGTAGCTTCAAGCCAAGCTGGACATTTTCTAGTTTTGAGTACAATGACTGATTCAATAGGTTCGCATGGTTTCATTGAATGATCAAGTTGTTCTAGTTCTTCATTCTGACTTTCTGGAAGACATGTGCTTTCTTCTTTAGGCTCTTCATATTCTTCTTCTTCCATGGATTTTTCTATAGATTTATTGAAATCCATCTTCTCATTGAAGGTTATGTCTCTGTTAAATTTAATCTTATGTTTTTCTAGAATATAGATTATGTAGGCTTTGGAGGATTCACTATATCCAACAAATATGCCCTTCTTTCTCTAGGATTCTAGTTTCTTCCTTTTATTCTTGGGGATATGAATGTAAACAGGGAACCCAAAGATTATTAAGTGTTCCACGTTAGGTTTATTTCTTCAGAAGGATTCTTCTGGAGTCATATCCTTCAATATGCGGTGGGGATTTTTGTTCTAAACATATATTGCTTCCATGGTTGCTTCTCCCCATAAATACGTGGGTAAACCTTGATCATTCATTAGTTCCTTCACAGTTTCCTTAATGGATCTATTCTTCCTTTCTGCTACACCATTTTGTTGAGGATTATGAGGAACGCTTATCTCCCTCCTAATCCCTACTGATTTGCAAAAGGAAACAAATTCCTTGGATGTGTATTCTCCTCCATTATTTGTTCTCAAAGTCTTGATTTCTTTCTTGTGAGGTTTTCTATTTCTTCTTCAAATTCTTGAAACTTGTTGAAAACTGCATCCTTTGTCTTCAAAAGATATAACCAAGTCTTTCTTGAGTAATCATCTATGAAGGTTACATAATAAAGAGAACCTCTTATAGATTTGACTGGCATCGGACCACAAACATCTAAATGTATTAGATCTAGGATTTCCTTAGATCTATTATCGCTACTTGAGAATGGATTCTTAACATTTTTACCAAGTGCACATCCTATGCAAATTCCTTCATGTGTAGATTGTAGTTCCTGTATTCCTTCAACCATTTTCTTGAGGGAAGGTAATGCTTGATAGTTAAGATGAGCATACCTTCTATGCCAAATTTCACTGGGATTGACTTCATCATGTACAAGAGCTTCATCATTATGTTCTAGTAGTTTGTATAATATTCCTTCATGAGTTCCAATAACTCTAGCATTCTCTATGCTGGAGTCTCTAGACCAAGATAATACTTCACCATCTACAAAATATATTCTATTTCCTTTGTCTTCTAGGCAAGATATAGATACAATATTCTTTTCTAAACCAGGTACATATAAGACATTACTCAAATGAACATTGTTACCTAATTTCAATTTGATGGAGGCTTGACCAATTCCTTTGACTAGATAGGTGTTCTTGTCTCCAAGTTCTACCTTGTAGGATGTCTTCTTTTCATTCAGACTAGAGAGTCTGACCTGGTCTTCTGTCATATGGCTGGAAGTTCCACTGTCGATTATCCACATGTCATCTTCAAGAGTTCCTGGAAGAGATAAATAATGTAGATGATCTGTCTTTTTAGTCATGATTTATGTTGACTAATAGCTGGTCAAACTTTGATTTTGATTGGTCAAACTTTGACTTTGACTGGTCAAATGGTGACTTTGACCCAAAATATCAACCTTGACGTTTTTTCCTTTTGAGAGTGCCAATAGGTGCGCTTGACTAAGGTGCACTAGAATATCCTCTCCTTGAGTAAATTATTCCATCATAAGGTGTTGGGCAATAGGTTTTAGGGTTTGCAGCAACCCCTGCTAGTAACCCTAGTGACAGTGCTTTAGTAAATGCACCTGCTAGAAACCCTAGTGGAAATTCTTCAGTGAGCTTGATAATATTATGGCTTAGCTTCATTCTAGTGGTTAGACTGACTAAAGGAGGTGTGGGCCCATAACCTGTTAGAAAAATGGGTGTGCTTGTTTCACCATAGACAATATAACAATATTGCCACCCAACCATAGCACAAAGGCCACCCCCGAGCACCTTAACCTTGACAGACAGAATAATTCCAATAGCAGACCAATGTCCAACCAAGGCTAGTGCACCAAGCAAGGATAACCAAACACCAAGAAGAAATTCCAAACCAATAACCCAAGACAAAGTCACTACTGCAATAGTTACAATTATCCTTCACTCATGCACACTTCTTGTCCTTATGCATTCATGAGTGGGTGAGTGAAAAATGATCTCTAGTGCCCTCTATTTATATTGCTCCATATTAACTGACTAGGACGACTTCTCTTCTCGGGGGATAATAGCTCAATATTAATTATTCTATTAAGTCGACTTGTCTTCTAGGGTTATTATCCAAGGATTTAGGGTTTCTCTTGCTTCCCATAATATTCTAGTCTCGTCAAGTGGAGGTTAATACCTCTTGTAGCTACCATAATATCAACATAACTCTACTCATAAGTAATTAAATCCACATTCCACATTATTGATATGGGATCCTACTGATCCAATAGCATGTTCTTGCATTCCGTTTTTTTTTAAATGATGATTTTAATAGTGCAGAAGCCAACTAAATCCTCCCCTATAATTCAAGGCATTTCTTGATCAAGTCCTAGGTCATTGTATTCTTCGCTCTCTTTAATTCCTGAGGGTTTTCCCCTTCCCTAATTCTCTCGAGGGAGGGTTTTGTCCATGCAAATAAATGATCCCTTCAAGAATTTTCCTTTCCCATAACCTGTTGAATTTTTGGTTCATGTGCCCATACCTTTCTCTGTATTCTCTCACAGTTCCAGACGTGAAAATCTCTGTGATGAAATTCATGGTGTTATGTCGCTCATCAAACCATAATTATATTTTTGTGGTGGATATTTCTGAGTAGTTTTTCCTCAAACAGTAGGGGTTGGATCAACTTACTCCAGTCTCTTGAATTACATTGGGTTGGATTGAATCCTAATTCTAGGAGATCTACCTGGTTCCAGGCGAATTCTTGTTAGAATAATAGTTGTGCTCATTTCACCATAGAAAATATAGAAATATTGTCACCCAACCATAGGCACAAAGGCCACCCTCGAGCACCTTAACCTTGAAAAACAAAATAATTCTGGAAGAAAACCCTAGAACCAATATCCAACCAAGGTAGTGTACCTCTCTCCAAAGCTAGCGTACCAAGAAGAAAGTCCAAACCATAACCAAGAAGAAATTCCAACCATAACCAAAGACCAAGTCACCACTGTAGCAGTTGCAGTTCTCCTCTAGTCATGTGTACCACTTGTCCTTATGTAGTTGTGAGAGTGAGTGTGACAAATGAGCTTTAGAACCCTCTTATTTATAGTCCTCCAAGTGACCTAGCTGGGGAAAATTCTATTTCTGGAGGATAATAACTTAATATTAATTATTCTCTTGACCCGACTTGTCTTCTAGGATTATTATCCAACATTTTAGGGTTTCTCTTGCTTCTCGGAATATTCTAGTCTCATCAAAGGTTACACGTAGAGGTTAATACCTCATGCCACTACCATAATATCAAAAATCCCTCCTAGCTAGGGAGGTATTAAAAGAAATGGTCTTGAGCACAAAAAAACCATTCAACTGATAGCATCAACATAGCCACACATGCTATCTCATGATCAAATCATGAGCACGAACATCACTATCTAACTAGATAGTCTCCATGGCAATCAGAACAAGGCCATCTAATAGAGCACAATTGTGTCTATTCATAGTAGTATACAATCACTCCTAGTAGCACATTGCTACTAACCAGTGACACATAATCACTACCAGTGGATCACATCCACCACAATATCATACAACTACTGTCTAGAGACATACATTCTCTACAACAATCATATCATTTGATATCAACCTGCATAAACAATATCATGATACAAACTGAGTCATTTGGGCCATTCTTCCACTCACATCTATGAGATCTGGGAGATAATCTACCCTCAGAAATTTAAACATCAACCATGGGCTATCTGGACTATTCTTCTCAAGCATATAAGAACATTTGTCCTTGATTTCTAAACCCAGACCATTCACCAAACTGGGCCATTCTTCCGACCCTAATCATGGTGCAACCTAGAGAGAATAATTATGCCCTAGGGAATGACTATCCCTGATTCTTGAACCTAGACCATTCACCTAACTAGGCCATTCTTCCGACACTAATCAAAATGAAACCTTGAGAGAATGAGTCTTCCCTAGGGAATGAATGTCCATACCATTTCCTATGGAAATGACTATCCTGCACCAACCTCCTGTAACGAACCATTCTTCGAAACTGCTCACAACTGTGAACTTCAAAAGAATGACTGCGTAGAGAGGCAAACCATTCTACTTGACCACTACTTAGAGTGATTTACAAGAAGAATTATTGTCCTAGACCATTCCTCCACATCAGCCACAAGGGGAATCGTTGTCTATGGTACATCATCAATCTATCGAACCATTTTCATTATGAAAAATACTATCCAATCTATACTATTTTCCGAACTAGAAAATGACTTTTCGTCAGAAATATTGGGCCACTTTTTGGATCGGAAGGTGACTTCCCAAACTGTACCATTTTCCGAACTGGAAAATGATTGTCCATATATCAATAACATATCGGTTCTCCCTCTCAAACTGGGAGTAATCACTTCCCTTTCCAATAAGGAAGTCATCTCCATGAGTCACAACTTCTCCCTTGAGTACACAAACTTTTTATCTTGGACAAAGGCTTTACCAAAATATCTACTATCTTCTCATCTGTGGAGATATACTAGAGAACCACTTCTCCCCTCTGGACTCTATCACATAGAAAATAATACTTGATCTCAATGTGCTTCGACCCATCATGGAACACCGGGTTCTCTAAAATATTCACACATATTTGATTATTACAATATATCACGGTCAAATCCAGCACCTGATCAGATAGTTCAGAAACCGGCTTACGAAGCCACACTACTTCCTTACAATCATCACAAGCTATAATATATTATGTTTCTGTAGTGATGAGTGAAACACACTTTTGTTTCCTTCTAGCCCATGATATCATGGCAAAGCTCAAACTAGAACATATCCAAGAAGCACTTCTTCTGTCATTTTCACTCCCTTCCCAATCTGAATCGATAAATCCATGCAGTTGTATAACATAAAATGTCCCACGAAGACATTTCAAGGCATGCTTTGCAATTATTCAATTCTCATGGCTAGGTTCCATATGGAACTATTTTCATAGCAAAGCAAATTTCTAGCTGAGTACTCTCTAAATACATCAACGAGCCATTCGATTGTTGATATGGGGACATGTCTACTAGATCAGAGTCTATCAACTTCTTCATATCTGTCATCATGGGAGTTTTCCATGGATTTGCAATCCTTTATCCCGGACTTCGGACTTCTGAAGAACCATTTTGATACACTTCCTCTAACATAGGAAGTTTTCACCACGCTTCTATTGTACATGAGAGGCTCTGGACCAAGTTGTTTGAATCAATACAATGTCTTCTTCCATATGCATACATGGGTCTCTTTCTGGTGTACCTCAAAACCTTGAGGTTTCTCTTCATATGCTTCTTCCTCAATTTATCTATTTGGAAGAACAGTCTTTTACATCTAATTGATGTAAACTCCAATCCATGGATACCGCAAGAGATATAATGGATTAGATGGAGGTATATCTGGTTTACTAGAACAAGTTGTCATCATAGTCTTCTCCCTCCTTCTGGGATAAACCTCTAGTTTTGAATCTCTCCTTGTATCTATCAATGCTTCCATTCATAAGTCTTTTCCACAATTTTTCTCATACATTGTTCTTCATCACAACTTCCTTCCATTCCTTTTGCTTGACTACTTCTAGTGGGTTCAAACCATGTTGGTAGTCTTATGATTCTCAGTATAATAATTCGTTGTTCTGGCTTTTCTTTCTTTCTTGGAATATTCGTGTTCTTCCTCATGTTCCTATTTAACTTTGGGGTCCATGGAGTCTTATATAGATTCCATAAGAATATTGTTACCTTGACTATAAGAAAAAGTTTGCTTCGTCCTACTTGACTTTCTTTGAGGGTTCCTTTTCTTTGGAAACTGTTGGTTCATGTGTTTCCTTACTTTTCTTTAACTCAGGACACTGGTTCTTTTACTGACCATATTTTTGACAGTTGAATCATTTTATTTTTGACATATCCTTTTCTTGATTTGGTTTCTTCCTTGAACCAAACTTCTTCTTATTCCTAAATCTCATAAAATTTGTTGTGTAGGCTTGATCATCGTCTTTCTTTTGGGATTTATCTTTTGCGCTAATACTTGATTCTTCTTGTGCACAACAAGTCCAAAGTTCTTTAAATGTGGGATACCTTGTTCTTTTGTTCATGCTTGCGGAAAATGCATCCCATGTCTTGGGAAGGCCATTAAGTACGATATTTACCAGTTCCTTTTCTGAAATGATTTCGTCAATAACTTGTAGTTGATCTCTTAACTGAGAGATTCTTACAAATTATGATGTTATGGTGTCATCATCATTCATTTTCATGTCAAAATCTCATTCTTCAGACTCATCACTTGTCTAATACTTCTAACTAAGAAGAGGTTAGTTAGGGCATCGTACATTTTCTTAAATGAGTCAAGATGAGAAATGTAGGGTATCAAATGGTCCTTTATAGAGTCCACTATGATGCTCATAGCATTGATGTCATTGTCCTTGAACTTCTCCATAGCTACAACATTCTGAGGTTCCTTCTATTTTCCCACTTCAAACTGTGGTTCCATGATCTTGCCTTTCACGATATCCAACACTTTATTCTTGGCAAGGATAAGGTCAAACCTTTTCTTCAATGCTCTGAAGTTAGAAGCCCCTTCTAACTTATTTTTTGACTTCATAGAGTAAGTCATGACTTCTTTGACTTGGTCAACCTTTGACTGTGTCTTGGTCAACCTTTGACTTTGACCAAAAACTCAAACTTGACGCCTTGGCTTGCTGAGAGTACTAGGAGGTGCACTAGGCTAGGGCGCACTGAGTTATCTAGGAATTAGGTCAAGTGATTCACTTAAGGTGCCTCAACACGAGGGTTAGGGTTTGGTTGTTGCAACAAAAAAATTGACTGCAACTGCAACTGAAGCTGAGCAAATCCTCCCAATCTACCTTCTAGTGGTTAGACTGTCTAAAGATAGTGTGGGCCCATAACCTGTTAGAATAATGGGTGTTCTTGTTTCACCATAGACAATATAGTAATATTGTCACCCAACCATAGGGACAAAGGCCACCCCCGAGCACCTTAACCTAGACAAACAAAATAATTCTGGAAGCAAACCCTAGAACCAATAGCCAACCAAGGTAGAATATCTCTCTCGAAAGCTAGTGTACCAAGTAGAAAGTCCAAACCATAACCAGGCAGAAAGTCCAACCATAACCAAAGACCAAGTCACCACTGTAGCAGTTGTAGCTCTCCTCCAGTCATGCACACCACTTGTCCTTATGCAGTGGTGAGAGTGAGTGTGACAAATGAGCTTTAGTGCCCTCTTATTTATAGTCCTCCAAGTGTCCTAGCTGGGATGACTTCTACTTCTGGAGGATAATAAATTAATATTAAATATTCTCTTGAGCTGACTTGTCTTCTAGGTTTATTATCCAACATTTTAAGGTTTCTCTTGCTTCCTGGAATATTCTAGTCTCATCAAAGGTTACACGTAGAGGTTAATACCTCCCACAACTATCGTAATATCAACACTTCTATCCATTTTGTTTGTGTCTTGACCTTTGGGTCTTTCAACTCATATTGCAAACTCAGATCTTGTATAGAAAGTAACAATTATGTTCTCTAACCTTTGGATCAAAAGTAGTAGCTACATTCTCTTCATCTATGCGATGAAATCGAAAGCCCAGAACAATAGATGAGGGTGGGGGTGGGTGGGATAATAGAGAAACCATATTATGTATGCTTTCTCTATTATTCCCCAGTGATTGTATGTTTTCTCTATTATTCCCCCCACCCTCATGAGGGTGGAGGTGGGGTGAATAATAGAGAAAACATACATAATATGTTTTCTCTATTATTCCCCCTACCCCCTTTCCCCTCATGAGGGTGGGGGTGGGGGAATAATAGAGAAAACATACATATTCCCCCCACCCCCACCCTCGTGGGGGTCCTTCCCCTCATGAGGGTGGGGGTGGAGGAATAATAGAGAAAACATACATATTCCCCCCACCCGGGGTGGGTAATATGTTTTATCTATTATTCCCCCTACCCCCTTCCACTCATGAGGGTGCAGGTGGGGGAATAATAGAGAAAACATACATATTCCCCCCACCCCCATCCTCGTGGGGGTGGGGGGAATAATAGAGAAAACATACATAATATGTTTTCTCTATTATTCCCCCCNTGGGGGTCCTTCCCCTCATGAGGGTGGGGGTGGAGGAATAATAGATAAAACATACATATTCCCCCCACCCCCACCTTGTGGGGGTGGGTAATATGTTTTCTGTATTATTCCCCCTACCCCCTTCCATTCATGAGGGTGTGGGTGGGGGAATAATAGAGAAAACATACATATTCCCCTCATCCCCCTCGTGGGGGTGGGGGGAATAATAGAGAAAACATACATATTCCCCCCACCCCCACGAGAAAACATACATAATATGTTTTCTCTATTATTCCCCACGCCCCCACCCCCACCCTCATGGGAGTGAGGGTGAGGGTGGGGGTAATAATAGAGAAAACATACATAATATTTATTTTCCCTAGCCCCACCCTCACCCCCACCCTCATGAGGGTGGGGATGGGGGGAATAATAGAGAAAACATACATATATGTTTTCTCTATTATTCCCCCCACTCCCACCCAAACATATCATGTATGTTTTCTCTTTTATTCCCCCTACCACCACTAAAGGCCCCACCCCCACTAAGGGTGGGGTGAATAATAGAGAAAAAATACATAATATGTTTTCTATATTATTACCCCCACCCCCACCCTCCTCATGAGGGTGGGGGAATAATAGAGAAAACATATTATGTATGTTTTCTCTATTATCCCCCCCACCCCCACCATGAGGATGGGGGTAGGAGGGATAATAGAGAAAACACACATAATATGTTTTCTCTATTATTCCCCCCACCCTCATGAGGGTGAGGGTGGGGGTAATAATAGAGAAAACATTTCTCTGTTATGCCCCCCACCCCCACCAAAAATACATAATATGTTTTCTCTATTATTCCCCCCTATTATCGAAACCTCCCTGCTTTCATGAGGGTGGGGGTGAGGTCCACCCCCAAGAGTGTGTGGGTGGGGGGAATAATAGAGAAATGTTTTCTCTATTATTCCCCCCACCCTCATGACCCACCCCCATTTCTCTATTATTTCCCCCACCCCTACCCTCATGCCCCACCCCCATGAGGGTGGGGGTGGGGGTGGGGGTGGGGGGAATAGTAGAGAAATGATTTCTCTATTATTCCCGCCACCCCCACCCTCCACCCTCGGGGGAATAATAGAAAAACATACACTCACTTCAAATTGACCTTCGTCCGAGTTAATAGTTAAATTTGATGGGTATATACCTCATTTTTTCTTATTTAGACATCATATATTGACAAATTCATATCTGAATTTTTAAAACCATCAATTTGACTGGCGAGCTGAAAATTTACATGTATCCTAAATTATATATGTGTGTGTTGAGTTATCGAGTAATATTGAAAAGGGCGTTGTCTAACTGTTCTACGTTTATGCCTTCTTTACTGGAATTCGACAACAAAAATCTGCAGGAAATCACAACTTTATGTTGTTTAAATTGCATTTTTTTAATGTAGAAATGGATTCAACATGCTGAAAAACCCCTCGAGCACTTGGATTATACAGATTTAACCACTGAAATCTGTAGATCCAACAATATCTCATTGGATTTCTGGTAAATATTGCCGAAAAAAATGCCCGAAAAAGGGAAAAAACGTAACACATTTAGACTATGACTATTGAGTAGGGTAATATGTTTCACATTATATTCATTAGTGTGTGACTAAATCACCGTAATGATATGTTTCTCGTTATAATAATTTAAGAGAGAATGCAAAATAATTTTTTTTGTTTGTCTTTTAATAATATTGTATTCCATATGATTTATGAAAAATCAAACATTTTATATAAAATTTTGTAGTTTAATAATGTTATGTTATGCATAAGCTGCCTTTGTATTTTTGCTCTTATATTTACAACAAAAATTAACAAAAATACATACATTACATAATATTTAAATGATAAACAAAACTAAATATAAAACAACGTACAAAAACTTTAAAAATAAAATTATTTGATAAATAGGAGTGCCTATACCGTGATCATAGTATCCAAAATGCTAAGTATCATGTTGAATATTGAGCAAGATTCAATGAAGCCGTGTAAAAGCACATTGGTAAAATTTTCATTTATCACTTTCATTTTTATCCAAAATTTCAAATTTATTTTTAAAAGCCTTAAATTCACTATTGGCCATAGAAGCTAGTCTTCAAACTTTGGAAATCTTTTAACTAATCATATGATTATAAAATATATTCAAATACTTTAAGTGAACCTTGAAGTTATAAGGGAAGGCGTTTACCTTTATTTCCGTAAGAATTATTCATAAGTGGTTTATTTTCTTGTCAAAGGTCCATTTTCGGGAATATTACTTTAAAAAGGGAGATCTTCTTATACATTGGGAGGGATTTCAAAGACGATTTTTGTAATTTTTAAATTATTTTGAAAGAAAATAAGTTTCAAAGACGATTTGTGTAATTTTTAAACTATTTTCAAAGAAAATAAGTTGTTAAAGATTGTATTAGTGGTCATTTTTCTTATATCAATAATGATGACCACACGAGCCATGACAACATTGACACTTGCTAATAGGTGGTGGAACTTGCCAACATAACCACCTTGTTAGCTACAAAAGTTAACGATATTTCCATCAATAAGTCATTTCCTCGACCCGTAAAATGTGAAGTGTCTATTTATGATGGAACCTGTAATCCAGAAGTACATGAAAACTGGATTCTTGACATAGAGTGACTTGGTTCGACTATGATCTGATTCCAGATGAAAAGAAGGTTATGTATTCCAAATTGAAGCTCACAACACTTTTCAAGCTTTCGGTTGCAAAATTTGTGGAGAATCAAAATCAAATCACCTCTTAGACGAGGCGTGTGTAAGCCCTTAGTCTTGCATTCTATCCTTCCAGCTACAAACAAGATATGAACATCAAGTGTCTTTGCCTGCATCAAGGTTCAACATGCACGTACAAGAGTACACCCACTAATTCAATTGGTTGTGAATCCTTCTGGGCATTATTGATCCAATTGAAAAGCTTGTCCTTAAATTTAAAAATGGATTGAAGGAACATTTGTATCACGCGCTAAAATACATGGAGATCAACACCATTGATGTTGCATACAATCAAGCACAATTTTTTGAAAATAAATTTTTAGATCAGTGTAGACTTCAACAATGTTCTTGCAAATCTACACCTTCAAAGCCTGCCCCTCCTACTATTACAAGGTCATCATTTTTCTCATCATATTATTCTTCTTCATCTTCTTCTATTAAGTCTTTCCAATATACAGTGAGAAATAGGGACATGAAAATTATGAATGTTTCCAATCGAAGAAGAAAAATGTAATTATATAATCTCCCATTGAGGAAAACAATGATGCTCCTATTGAGGTCTCTTGTGTAAACATGATCTATGATAAGTTTAAATCTAAACTCAATAAACTCACCTTGTTGCAACACTCCACGCCCAAGATAGCCCAAGGTAGTCTATTAATCACACATGATCATCTCTACCATGATTTCTCCATTGCTTGTATCCTTGACAATGGCTCACAAGGAAATTTTCTTTCCAAATCCATAGTCAATAAGCCACATTTGCTAATGGACCTTCATCCTCATCCTTATTCACTTGGATGGAAGGATCATGATTCTTCTTCCCAGATCACCTCCACATGCACTATATCATTTTCTTTTGGTCCTAGATTTGTGGACAAAGTCACTTGTGATGTGACCAATACAGAGTGTTGTAGTCTATTTCTTGGTCAACCTTATCAATATGCTCGGAAGGCCCAATATGATGCATTCAACAATACTTACCTACTACATAAACATATCACCAAATATCTTATTTGCAATACATTGGAACTACCACAATAGGATGCTCCTAAAAAGCATTCCTTAACTACGTTATTAGATTCATTCAATGGTATTAAAGGACTCTTGAACACCTCCTCCTTCAACATTTTCTTTGCTCGCTCATCAACCTTAGTTGACTCAAGACACCACCTTAGGAGGACATTCTACAAAATTCAAAGTTTCTAACCTATTGTAGAGTCCTCTCCTTGCTTGGAAGTTCATATTTGGCAGCCTCTTCTCACTGGTTTGTAGCCCTGTTTGACATCAATCATCACCTAAATCTTCCCTTAAGGTTTATAATGTTTTCCATCCTAATCAATTGAGCATCCATCATATTGAGAACACATATCATGAACCAACACTGGACACAAAGATTTTAACCATTCATTATGTAGATATTGTTCCAGATGTTCAACTTTTGCTTGTTGCATATTAAGTTTTCAACATGCAAAATCACCATGGGGTCTCCACTCAATGAATCTATGACATAGCACGTTTGTTTGTGGGATGTTAAAGAATACCCCTAATTTCACTAGATATTGATAAATACCTCCCCAAATCCTTTTTTTTTTTTTTATATGTCTGGCGGAATCAACAACTAGTTGGGCACGTGCTTGCGTTACACGTGGCCCTGTTATCCAACTGCTACCACTATAACCTCCAGGTGTGCCCACGATGCCCCTTACGCGACACACATTGTAAGTCGGGGGGAGTTGAACTCGAAACCTCATGGAACTTCATTTTCAT
>JZKD02S1828740.1:36887-52593 GCA_000966675.3 Picea glauca
GGGGTAGGGGGAATAATAGAGAAAACATATTATGTATGTTTTCTCTATTATTCACCCCACCTCCACCCTCATGAGGGTGGGGGGAATAATAGAGAAAACATACAATCACTGGGGACTAATAAATGAAAAATACATAATATGGTTTCTCTATTATCCCCCTCACCCCCACCCTCATCTATTGTTCTGGGCTTTCGATTTCATCGCATGGATGAAGAGAATGTAGCTACTACTTTTGATCCAAAGGTTAGAGAACATAATTGTTACTTTCTGTACAAGATCTAAGTTTGCAATATGAGTTGAAAGACCCAAAGGTCGAGAAACAAACAAAAGGGATAGAAGTGTTGATATTATGATAGTTGTGGGAGGTATTAACCTCTACGTGTAACCTTTGATGACACTAGAATATTCCAAGAAGCAAAAGAAACCTTAAAATGTTGGATAATAACCCTAGAAGACAAGTCGGCTCAAGAGAATAATTAATATTAATTTATTATACTCCAGAAGTAGAAGTCATCCCAGCTAGGACACTTGGAGGACTATAAATAAGAGGGCGCTAGAGCTCATTTGTCACACTCACTCTCACCACTACATAAGGACAAGTGGTGCACATGACTGGAGGAGAGCTACAACTGCTGCAATGGTGACTTGGTCTTTGGTTATGGTTGGACTTTCTCCCTGGTTATGGTTTGGAATTTCTACTTGGTACACTAGATTTCGAGAGAGATATTCTACCTGGTTGGCTATTGGTTCTAGGGTTTGCTTTCAGAATTATTTTGTTTGTCTAGGTTAAGGTGCTCGAGGGTGGCCTTTGTGCCTATGGTTGGGTGACAATATTACTATATTTTCTATGGTGAAACGAGAACACCTATTATTCTAACAGGTTATGGGCCCACACTATCTTCAGACAGTCTAACCACTGGAAGGTAGATTGGGAGGATTTTCTCAGCTGCAGTTGCAGTTGTAGTCAAAGTTTTTGTTGCAACAACCAAACCCTAACCCTCATGTTGAAGCACCTTAAGTGAATCACTTGACCTAATTCCTGGATAACTTAGTGCGCCCTAGCCTAGTGCACCTCTTGGTACTCTCAGCAAGCCAAGGTGTCAAGTTTGAGTTTTTGGTCAAAGTCAAAGGTTGACCAAGACACAGTCAAAGGTTGACCAAGTCAAAGAAGTCATGACTTACTCTATGAAGTCAAAAAATAATTTAGAAGGGGCTTCTAACTCCAGAGCATGGAAGAAAAGGATTGACCTTATCCTTGCCAAGAATAAAGTGTTGGATATCGTGAAAGGCAAGATCATGGAACCACAGTTTGAAGTGGGAAAAGAGAAGGAACCTCAGAACGTTGCAGTTATGGAGAAGTTCAAGGACAATGACATCAATGATATGAGCATCATAGTGGACTCTGTAAAGGACCATTTGATACCCTACATTTCTCATCTTGACTCATCTAAGAAAATGTACGATGCCCTATCTAACCTCTTCTTAGTCAGAAGTATTGGACAAGTGATGAGTCTGAAGAATGAGCTTTGTGACATGAAAATGAATGATGATGACACCATAACATCATAATTTGTAAGAATATCTCAGTTAAGAGATCAACTACAAGTTATTGACGAAATCATTTCAAAAAAGGAACTAGTAAATATCGTACTTAATGGCCTTCCCAAGACATGGGATGCATTTTCTGCAAGCATGAACACAAGAATGAGGTATCCCACATTTAAAGAACTTTGGACTTATTGTGCACAAGAAAAATCAAGAATTAGCGCAAAAGATAAATCCCAAAATAAAGACGATGATCAAGCCTACACAACAAATTTCATGAAATTTAGGAATAAGAAGAAGTTTGGTTCAAGGAAGAAACCAAATCAAGAAAAGGATATGTCAAAAATAAAATGCTTCAACTGTCAAAAATATGGTCAGTAAAAGAACCAGTGTCCTAAGTTAAAGAAAAGTAAGGAAACACATGAACCAACAGTTTCCAAAGAAAAGGAACCCTCAAAGAAAGTCAAGCAGGACGAAGCAAACTTTTTCTTCTAGTCAAGGTAACAATATTCTTATGTAACATAGTCCTTGCACATATCATGTTTACACAGTTCTTGTACATATCATGTGTATCTATTTATTAGAAGATAATATGGTCAGATACCTATGGGAGAATAACAAGTTAAGGATTTCCATTACAATGACTAGTAGTCAAGCAATGTATCTAAAAAGGATGAAGTACGTTGACAACCTTTGGTGACAGTTCCTGTGGAAGCTATTACATAAGTAACAACTGCTAGAAGGGCCACAATCAGAATCAAACTTGAAGAAACTCGAAAGGAGTCAAACCAGAGAGAAGTCGGTAACCAAGAAGAAACTAGAATAGACTTGAGACACTTTACAAAAGACAAGAAGGATGCAGACAGAAGCATGGACTCTCTCAAATGGAGGGAGCTGATTACATAATTCCAAAAGAAGAGCATGCATATTGCTCATTCATGCATGAAGTTGGGATTAGGATGGAGCTAATCTTAAATGATATGATCCATTGAAGAGGAATCTATGAAGACTATGTAGTATTTGTCCATGTTTTTCATTGGAAGTAGCAGCCATGATAAGAAACATGTGTTCAGTTTGACTATAGAAGAAGATTTTCTTTGAAAATAAGCCTTGAGTATCTTTGGTTGTTCATCTACATTCCTATGACGAAAGGAAGAAGTTGGAAACTTTAGGAAGGAAGGACATGGAATCTATATCAGACTCCATGGATCCCAAAGTTAAATAGGAACATGAGGAAGAACACGAATATTCCAAGAAAGAGAAAAGCCAGAAAAACGAATTATTATATTGAGAATCATAAGACTACCAACATGGTTTGAACCCATTAGAAGTAGTCAAGCAGAAGGAATGGAAGGAAGTTGTGATGAAGAACAATGTATGAGAAAAATTGTGGAAAAGACTTATGAATGGAAGCATTGATAGATACAAGGAGAGATTCAAAACTAGAGGTTTCTCCTAGAAGGAGAGAGAAGACTATGATGACAACTTGTTCTAGTAAACCAGATATACCTCCATCTAATCCATTATATCTCTTGCAGTATCCATGGATTGGAGTTTACATCAGTTAGATGTAAAAGACTATTCTTCCAAATAGATAAATTGGGGAAGAAGCATATGAAGAGAAACCTCAAGGTTTTGAGGTAAACCAGAAAGAGACCCATGTATGCATATGGAAGAAGACATTGTATTGATTCAAGAAACTTGGTGCAGAGCCTCTCATGTACAATAGAAGCATGGTGAAAACTTCCTATGTTATAGGAAGTGTATCGAAATGGTTCTTTAGAAGTCCGAAGTCTAGGATAAAGGATTGCAAATCCATGGAAAACTCCCATGATGATAGATATGAAGAAGTTGAGAGACTCTGATCTAGTAGACATGTCCCCATATCAACAATTGAATGGTTTGTTGATGTATTTAGAGAATACTCAAGTAGAAATTTGCTTTGATGTGAAAATAGTTCCATATGGAACCTAGCCATGCATGCCTTGAAATGCATTTGTGGGACATTTTATGTTATACAACCACATGGATTTAGCGATTCAGATTGGGAAGGGAGTGCAGATGACAAAAGAAGTGCTTATTTGATATGTTCTAGTTTGAGCTTTGCCACGATATCATGGGCTAGAAGGAAACAAAAGTTTGTTTCACTCGTCACTGTAGAAACATAATATATTATAGCTTGTGATGATTGTAAAAAAGTAGTGTGGCTCCGTAAGTCAGTTTCTGAATTGTCTGATCAGGTGCTAGATTTGACCGTGATATATTGTAATAATCAAAGATGTGTGAATCTTTCAGAGAACCCAGTGTTCCATGATGGGTCGAAGCACATTGAGATCAAGTATTATTTTCTATGTGATAGAGTCTAGAGGGGAGAAGTGGTTCTCTAGTATATCTCCACAGATGAGCAGATAGTAGATATTTTGGTAAAGCCTTTGTCCAAGATGAAAAGTTTGTGTACTCAAGGGACAAGTTGTGACTCATGGAGATGACTTCCTTATTGGAAAGGGAAGTGATTAATCCCAGCTTGAGAGGGAGAACCGATATGTTATTGATATATGGACAATCATTTTCCAATTCGGAAAATGGTACAGGTTGGGAAGTCACCTTCCGGTCCGAAAAGTGGCCCAATATTTCCGATGGAAAGTCATTTTCTAGTTCGAAAAATGGTATAGATCGGATAGTATTTTTCATAATGAAAATGGTCCGATAGATTGATGATGTACCATAGACAACGATTCCCCTTGTGGCCGGTGTGGAGGAATGGTCTAGAACAGTAATTCTTCTTGTAAGTCACTCTAAGTAGTGGTCAAGTAGAATGGTTCACCTCTCCACACAGTCATTCTTTTGAAGTTCACAGTTGTGAGCAGTTTCGAAGAATGGTTCGTTACAGGAGGTTAGTGCAGAATAGTCATTTCCATAGTAAATGGTATGGACATTCATTCCCTAGGGAAGACTCATTATCTCAAGGTTGCATTGTGATTAGTGTCAGAAGAATGGCCTAGTTAGGTGAATGGTATAGGTTCAACAATTAGGGATAGTCATTCCCTAGGGCAGAATCATTCTCTCTAGGTTGCACCATGATTAGGGTCGGAAGAATGGCCCAGTTTGGTGAATGGTCCAGGTTTAGAAATCAGGGACAAATATTCTTATATGCTTGAGAAGAATAATCCAAATAGCCCATGGTTTATGTTTAAATTTCTAAGGGTAGATTATCTTCCAGATCTCACATATGTGAGTGGAAGAATGGCCCAGATGACTCAGTTTGTATCATGATATTGTTTATGCAAGTTGATATCAAATGATATGATTGTTGTAGAGAATGTATGTCACTAGACAGTAGTTGTATGATACGGTGGTGGATGTGATCCACTGGTAGTGATTATGTGTCACTGGTTAGTAGCAATGTGCTACTAGGAGTGATTGTATACTACTATGAATAGACACAATTGTTCTCTATTGGATGACATTGTTCTAATTGCCATGGAGACTATCTAGTTAGATAGTGATGTTGGTGCTCGTGATTTGATCATGAGATAGCATGTGTGTCTATGTTGATGCTATCGGTTGAATGATTTTTTTGTGCTCAAGACCATTTCTTTTAATACCTCTCTAGCTAGGAGGGTTTTTGATATTATGGTAGATGCATGAGGTATTAACCTCTACGTGTAACCTTTGATGAGACTAGAATATTCCGGGAAGCAAGAGAAACCCTAAAATGTTGGATAATAATCCTAGAAGACAAGTCGGGTCAAGAGAATAATTAATATTAAGCTATTATCCTCCAGAAATAGAATTTGTCCCAGCTAGGTCACTTGGAGGACTATAAATAAGAGGGCGCTAGATCTCATTTGTCACACTCACTCTCACAACTACATAAGGACAACTGGTACACATGACTAGAGGAGAACTGCAACTACTACAGTGGTGACTTAGTCTTTGGTTATGGTTGGAATTTCTTCTTGGTTATGGTTTGGACTTTCTTCTTGGTACGCTAGTTTTGGAGAGAGGTACACAACCTTGGTTGGATATTGGTTCTAGGGTTTTCTTCCAGAATTATTTTGTTTTTCAAGGTTAAGGTGCTCGGGGGTGGCCTTTGTGCCTATGGTTGGGTGACAATATTTCTATATTTTCTATGGTGAAATGAGCACAACTATTATTCTAACAAGAATTCACCCGGAACCAGGTAGATCTCCTAGCATTAGGATTCAATCCAACCCAATGTAATTCAGGAGACTGGAATAAGCTGATCCAACCCCTAGTGTTTGAGGCAAAACTACTTAGAAATATCCACCACAAAAATATAATTATGGTTTGATGAGTGACATAACACCATGAATTTCATCACAGATCTTTGCACGTCTGGGACCGTGAGAGAATATAGAGAAAGGTACGGGCACATGAACCAAAAATTCAACAGGTTATGGGAAAGGAAAATTCTTGAAGGGCTCATTTATTTGAATAGACAAAACCCTCCCTCGAGAGAATTAGGGAAGGGAAAAACCCTCAAGAATTAAAGAGAGCAAAGGATACAATGACCTAAGACTTGATCAAGAAATGCCTTGAATTATAGGGGAGGATTTAGTTGGATTCTGCACTATTAAAATAATCATTAAAAAAAAATTGAATGCAAGAACATGTTATTGGATCAGTAGGATCCCATATCAATAATGTGGAATGTGGATTTAATTACTTATGAGTAGAGTTATGTTGATATTATGGTAGCTACGAGAGGTATTAACCTCCACTTGACGAGACTAGAATATTATGGGAAGCAAGAGAAATCCTAAATCCTTGGATAATAACCCTAGAAGACAAGTCAAATTAATAGAATAATTAATATTGAGTTATTATCCCCTGGGAAGAGAAGTCGGCCTAGTCATTTAATATCGAGCAGTATAAATAGAGGGCGCTAGAGATCATTTTTCACTCACTCACTCATGAATGCATAAGGACAAGAAGTGTGCATGAGTGAAGGATAATTGTAACTATTGCAGTAGTGACTTTGTCTTGGGTTATTGGTTTGGAATTTCTTCTTGGTGTTTGGTTATCCTTGCTTGGTGCACTAGCCTTGGTTGGACATTGGTCTGCTATTGGAATTATTCTGTCTGTCAAGGTTAAGGTGCTCGGGGGTGGCCTTTGTGCTATGGTTGGGTGGCAATATTGTTATATTGTCTATGGTGAAACAAGCACACCCATTTTTCTAACAGGTTATGGGCCCACACCTCCTTTAGTCAGTCTAACCACTAGAATGAAGCTAAGCCATAATATTATCAAGCTCACTGAAGAATTTCCACTAGGGTTTCTAGCAGGTGCATTTACTAAAGCACTGTCACTAGGGTTACTAGCAGGGGTTGCTGCAAACCCTAAAACCTATTGCCCAACACCTTATGATGGAATAATTTACTCAAGGAGAGGATATTCTAGTGCACCTTAGTCAAGCGCACCTATTGGCACTCTCAAAAGGAAAAAACGTCAAGGTTGATATTTTGGGTCAAAGTCACCATTTGACCAGTCAAAGTCAAAGTTTGACCAATCAAAATCAAAGTTTGACCAGCTATTAGTCAACATAAATCATGACTAAAAAGACAGATCATCTACATTATTTATCTCTTCCAGGAACTCTTGAAGATGACATGTGGATAATCGACAGTGGAACTTCCAGCCATATGACAGAAGACCAGGTCAGACTCTCTAGTCTGAATGAAAAGAAGACATCCTACAAGGTAGAACTTGGAGACAAGAACACCTATCTAGTCAAAGGAATTGGTCAAGCCTCCATCAAATTGAAATTAGGTAACAATGTTCATTTGAGTAATGTCTTATATGTACCTGGTTTAGAAAAGAATATTGTATCTATATCTTGCCTAGAAGACAAAGGAAATAGAATATATTTTGTAGATGGTGAAGTATTATCTTGGTCTAGAGACTCCAGCATAGAGAATGCTAGAGTTATTGGAACTCATGAAGGAATATTATACAAACTACTAGAACATAATGATGAAGCTCTTGTACATGATGAAGTCAATCCCAGTGAAATTTGGCATAGAAGGTATGCTCATCTTAACTATCAAGCATTACCTTCCCTCAAGAAAATGGTTGAAGGAATACAGGAACTACAATCTACACATGAAGGAATTTGCATAGGATGTGCACTTGGTAAAAATGTTAAGAATCCATTCTCAAGTAGCGATAATAGATCTAAGGAAATCCTAGATCTAATACATTTAGATGTTTGTGGTCCGATGCCAGTCAAATCTATAAGAGGTTCTCTTTATTATGTAACCTTCATAGATGATTACTCAAGAAAGACTTGGTTATATCTTTTGAAGACAAAGGATGCAGTTTTCAACAAGTTTCAAGAATTTGAAGAAGAAATAGAAAACCTCACAAGAAAGAAATCAAGACTTTGAGAACAAATAATGGAGGAGAATACACATCCAAGGAATTTGTTTCCTTTTGCAAATCAGTAGGGATTAGGAGGGAGATAAGCGTTCCTCATAATCCTCAACAAAATGGTGTAGCAGAAAGGAAGAATAGATCCATTAAGGAAACTGTGAAGGAACTAATGAATGATCAAGGTTTACCCACGTATTTATGGGGAGAAGCAACCATGGAAGCAATATATGTTTAGAACAAAAATCCCCACCGCATATTGAAGGATATGACTCCAGAAGAATCCTTCTGAAGAAATAAACCTAACGTGGAACACTTAATAATCTTTGGGTTCCCTGTTTACATTCATATCCCCAAGAATAAAAGGAAGAAACTAGAATCCTAGAGAAAGAAGGGCATATTTGTTGGATATAGTGAATCCTCCAAAGCCTACATAATCTATATTCTAGAAAAACATAAGATTAAATTTAACAGAGACATAACCTTCAATGAGAAGATGGATTTCAATAAATCTATAGAAAAATCCATGGAAGAAGAAGAATATGAAGAGCCTAAAGAAGAAAGCACATGTCTTCCAGAAAGTCAGAATGAAGAACTAGAACAACTTGATCATTCAATGAAACCATGCGAACCTATTGAATCAGTCATTGTACTCAAAACTAGAAAATGTCCAGCTTGGCTTGAAGCTACTCTACTAGAAGAAAAAATACTCAAAGCTCCAAGTGGCACTTTCATAGAAAGCAAGAAGCCCAAAAGATTCTCCAGCTATGCAGCATGTATGACAAAACTTATAAACGAAAAACCCACCACATTTGAAGAAGTAGCTCAAAAGAAACATTGGAAAGAAGCCATGGTAGAAGAATATTAGTCTATCATGAAAAATGACATGTGGGAAATCGTGCCTAGACCCAAGGAAAAATCAGTGGTAACTTCAAAATGGGTCTATAAGATCAAGCATGTAGTATACAGAAGCATGGACAAATACAAGGCAAGGTTCGTAGCTAGAGGGTTCTCCCATAAGGAGGGAGAATATTATGAAGAAAACTTTTCTCATGTTGCCAGATATACTTCTATTAGAGCCATTATGTCTCTTTTTGCTTCCATGAGATGGAGTCTACATCAGATGGATGTAAAGACAACTTCTCTCAATGGAGAAATTGAAGAAGAAGTGTACATTGAACAACCATAAGGTTTTGAGGTACATCCCAGAGACACTCATGTTTTCAAATTAAACAAATCCCTGTATGGACTCAAGCAAGCTCCAAGAGCTTGGTATGCCAGAATTGACAATTACTTAATAAGACTTGGTTTCTTTAAGAGTCATGCATATCCAAATCTCTACTACAAGGTTGTGAACAATGCACTTGTGATTCTACTACTGTATGTTGATAGTTTATTCTTGACAGGTGTAGAGTCTCTCATCACCCAATGTAATAAGGAGTTAGCTTCTGAATTCGATATGAAAGATCTTGGTCTCATGCACTATTACTTGGCACTAGAAGTATGGAATAAGCATGATGAAATCTTCCTTGGACAAGGAAAGTATGCAGTGAAGATTCTTCATAAATTTGGAATGATGGATTTCAAATCCATGGCCACTCATATGACCATGGATATAAGAAAAGTAAGAGACTCGGATTTTGATCCAGTAGATCGGTCCCTATATTGGCAATTGATTGGGTTGTTGATGTATCTAGTAAATATTTGACTAGATATTTGCTTTGTCGTAAACACTTTAATCCAGTTCCAGGTGGAACCCAGACATGAGCACTAGATAGCTGCAAAACATGTTCTAAGATGCATGGGACACTAAACTATGGTTTACGATATACCTCATCCAGTGACATACAACTTCATGGATTCACAGATTTAGATTGGGCAGGGAGTGCAGAAGACAGATGGAGTACTTCAGGGATGTGTTTCAGTTTGGGCTCTGCTATGATATCATGGGCCAGCAGGAAACATAAGTCTGTCGCACTCAGCACAACAGAAGCATAATATATTGCAGCATGTGAGGCATGTATCAAAGCAGTATGGTTGAGGAAGTTGATTTATGAATAATTTGATCAGGTACTAGATTCGACCATAATATACTGTGACAATCAAAGTTGTATGAGGCTATCAAAACACCTAGTGTTTCATGACAGGTCGAAACATACTGAGATCAAATACTACTTTATTCATGATAAAGTTCACGAAGGATAAGTGAAACTCTAGTATATCTCCACAAATGAGCAGGTGGCAGATATTTTGACAAAGCCTTTGTCCAGGATCAAGTTTGTGTACTTAAGGGACAAGATGGGGCTCGTGGAGATAATTCCCTTAGATGAAAGGGAAGAGATGGCTCCCCAAGTTGGGAGGGAGCACTGATATATATTATTGATTCATGGGGAGTCATTTTCTAGTTTGGAAAATGGTCCAGGTTGGGTAGTTCATTTCAAGTCCGGAAAGTGGTTCGAGATTTCTGACGGACATGCATTTTCCAGATCGAAAAATGGTCCAGATCAGACAGTCATTTTCATAATGAAAATGGTATGATATATTTTTTATGTACCATAGACAACGATTCCCCTTGTGGAAAGTGTGGGAAATGGTCTAGGACAATCATTCTTCTTGGAATTCACTTTGAGCAGTGGTCAAGTAGAGTGGCTTGCCTTGCTGGGAATTCATTCTTTCGAAGTTCACAATTGTGAGCAGTTTCAAAGAATGGTTCATTTTGGAGGTTGGTGCAAGATAGTCATTTCCTTAGGAAATGGTCTAGACAGTCATTCCCTAGGGAAAAATCATTCTCTCCAAGTTGCACTATGATTAGTGCCAGAGGAATGGCCCAGTTAGGTGAATGGTCCAAGTTCAATAATCGTGGACAGTCATTCCCTAGGGAAGACTCATACTCTCCAGTTTGCACTATGATTAGTGTCAGAGGAATGACCCAGTTAGGTGAATGGTCCAGGTTCAACAATCAGGGATAGTCATTCCCTAGGGAAGACTCATTCTCTCTAGGTTGCACTATGATGAGTGTCAGAGGAATGGCCCAGTTAGGTGAATGGTCTAGGATCAGAAATCAGGGACAATTGTTCTTCTATGCTTGGGAAGAATAGTCTAGATAGCCCATGGCCGATGTTTTACTTTATGAGGGAAGATGCTCTTCCATATATCACAGATGTGTGGGAAGATGCTCTTCCATATATCACATATGTGAGTGGAAGAATGGCCTAGATGACTTAGTTTGTATCATGATATTTTTTATGCAGATGATATGATTGTTGTAGAGACTGCATGTCTCTGGAAAATAGTTGTATGTTATTGTGGTGGATGTGATCCATTTATAGTGACTATGTGTCATTGGTTAGTAGTAGTGTGCTAATGAGAGTAGTTTTGTACCACTGGATAGTAGTTGTATACTACTATGACTAGACACAATTGTGTTATATTAGATGGCATTGTTCTGATTGCCATGGAGAATATCTAGTTGCATAGTGATGATGGTGATCATGATTTGGTCATGAGATAGCATGTGTGGTATGATTATTCTACCGGTTGAATTGTCCATTTGTGCCCAAGAATATTTCCATTAATAACTCCCTAGATGGGAGGGAGTGTTTATATTATGGTAGTTGCGAGAGGTATTAACCTCCACTTGATGAGACTAGAATATTTTGGGAAGCAAGAGAAACCTTAAAGCCTTGGATAATAACCCTAGAAGACAAGTCGAATTAATAGAATAATTAATATTGTGTTATTATCCCCCGGGAAGAGAAGTTAGCCCAGTTAGTTAAGATGGAGAAGTATAAATAGAGGGCGCTAGAGCTCATTTGTCACTCACTCACTCACGACTGCATAAGGACAATAAGTGCACATGAGTGAAGGAGAATTGAAACTGCTGCAGTGGTGACTTTGTCTTGGGTTATTGGTTTGGACTTTCTTCTTGGTATTTGGTTATCCTTGTTTGGTGTGCTAGCCTTGGTTGGCTATTTGTCTACTACCAGAATTATTCTGTCTGTCAAGGTTAAGGTGCTCAGGGGTGGCCTTTGTGCCTATGGTTGGGTGACAATATTACTATATTGTCTATGGTGAAATGAGCACACCCATTTTTCTAACAAGTTCAACATCTAAGTGTGAATGAAAAATATGACTGCTTTTTAATTAAGAAAGCACAAGCTTTCATAGTTTTACATCAAAAAAACTAACTCAACATGTTAAAGAGAAAATCTTAACTAGATCATAAGAACTAGCAATTAAACAAGATAATATAAATAGTTAGAAATAGGACTTCAACTACTCCATGAGTGATCTAGAATCAGATCCAGCAACCTGACAGGGCTCAAAAAGGCTAAAAAATGAAAGTGCTCAGAATCTAACGAAACCAATGCCATTGTGTCTGTCTCGTCTTCCTGATTTCGGCCATATATTTACTTCATCAAACGGGCTTCATATGCGAAAGATATCGCATTATGTTCGAAAACCCAAACATGCAAAAAAAATGGGTGACTGTACAGTCCATACAGTGCCACGTGGCAGGATGACTGTATAGGTCGTACAGATGATGTGGCAGCTCCTGGTGATGACACGTGGTAGGTGATGTGGCATACGATAGGGATTGGACCAGTCATAGGGTGACACGTGTCACCACTGTAAGGGTGACACGTGGCACAGGCTGACGTGGCAGACACAGTGGCATGTTGACAGGGCAGTGACATGGTAGTACGGAGCTGACAAATCGACAAACAAGTGGACCAGTCAGTTGTTGACAAGTGGCATTAGTTCAGACGAATAATGTGGTGCCACGTGGCCCAGTCATGGGCTACCACGTGGCACCCTGTGGTTGGCTCTCCGGTTTATGAAAAATTGGTTGGTGTCCATGGGAGTCGAACCCCAACCTCCCATAGCGTATGGACTGGTTGGCTTGGCCCAACCAGTCCATACGCTATGGGAGGTCGGGGTTCGACTCCCGTGGACTCCAACCAANACAAGTGGACCAGTCAGTTGTTGACAAGTGGCATTAGTTCAGACGAATAATGTGGTGCCACGTGGAAGCCCATGACTGGGCCACGTGGCACCATGTTATTCGTCCGAACTGATGCCACTTGTCAACTGACTGGTCCACTTGTCTACCAAGTTGTCAGCTCTGTACTACCATGTCACTGCCTTGTCAGCATGCCACTGTATCTACCACATCAGCCTGTGCCACGTGTCACCCTTACAGTGGTGACACGTGTCACCCTCTGACTGGTCCAATCCCTATCGTACGCCACATCACCTGCCACATGTCATCACCAGGAGCTGCCACATCAGCTGTATAGCCTGTACAGTTAACCTACCACGTGGCACTGTACGGACTGTACAGTCACCCATTTTTTTTGCCTGTTTGGATTTTTGAACAGAATGTGATATCTTTCGCATACGAATCTCGTTTGACGAAGTAAATATATGGCTGGAATCAGGAAGACGAGACGGATGCAATGGCATTGGTTTCGTTGGATTCTGAGCACTTTCATTTTTTAGCCTTTTTGAGCCCTGTCAGGCTCCTGGATCCGATTCTGGATCAATGAGAATATGAAACAAAAATGATTCGACACACTAAACCACAATAATAATGTCCTAAAACAAATAACAATGTGATATGATAAGGTTAAAGACTAGAATCCCTATTAGACTATTTCCAAATCCCTTTGACCTTGTAGTCATACTAGATTGAACTTGAAAATAATAGGTCCATAATTTTCTTCTTCTTCAAGGTAGAGAGTTATAGGTTTGTGACAAAAATTGTTGATGGGAGAATACTAAACTGAGTTTGTTTATTTCCAACTAGAAGTGATCCTTGAATATGGAATCTATCCCACTACTCAGAGATATTACCCAATCTAAGTCTATTATTGCTCCACTAATATTTACATCATTTTGGCTTTGGATCGAAGAGGTCCCGGTGTGTTATAATTTCATCCCCTCTTTCATGAAGGAGGTCCTAAACAAAAGGACCCTCCTTTCTTTTTGGATGGAGATAGTATGATATTTAAGTCCTTAACCACATTTTTTTGCAAATTGGGATTGCATCCCTAACATTTTTAAGGGATTAACTCCAACATTCTTTTTTTTCTCAATAATGGATTGGAGCATATATTACAACATTGTATTTTTTCCTTGACATCTTATTTACAAAAAGAGTGTGAATTCATTGTCGTGTTCTCTTGGAATCCAAAAGGTCAAATTCCACGTGATCCTAAGTGTGTGAATTCCCCTAGAGGTCCCCCACACACTTACTACATTTCCTTGGGAATTCTTCATTAATTTGTGTCAAATCTCTAACACAACTTCCTTTGTTATTTTTTATTTATTGGAGCAAGAGAATACTTAGTCTTTCTAAATGCATCATATATTGTACTACTTATTGTTTCCTTATAGTGCCCAATCCCCCACAATTCCATCAGAGAACTTTCATTTGGAAATGTAGGGTGTTTTACAACCACTTCCAGATGTATTTGGTAGAGTTGCTTGGGCTCCCAATGCTTTATCTCTTTTTTGCAACTTCTTATATTTTCACTTTGTTCATTTTTCTACTTTGTTTCTTTTGTGCTCAGCCTTCTTCATCCTCCTCTTCTTCTTTATTTTGATGAACATGACTAATATTTTCATTAAGACACCAAAATGCGAAGGGTGGAGGTGAATGGGAGAGGACATTGAGAGTGACGAAAAGAAATGGGGCAATTCGTAGGCTATAGGCATTGAGGGGAATGAAATAAGTTGGGTTACAATGGAGGGAGGATGGGAGAGAAGCAGAGGGGAAAGGAGGGGACAGGGGGGGAGGGGGGAGGAATTGAATTGGAGGGCAGGTGAGGTTCAAATTCAATCAAGGAGAGGATATAAAATCGATTAGTACTAGAAGATGGGGGAACTTTCTTGGGAAGTTGAGGATATTTTTTATTCTTAGATGGCTTAGCCCCTTGGGGTTTCTTTGCAAGATGTTAGTTTCCTTTCTCTTAGGGATTAAGGATGGGGTTTGTCCCTTTATTTTTTTACAACCTTTGGAAAAGTGGCCATATTCATGGAAGGAATTGTGCTTGAAGGGAAATTGTTGATTCAAACACAATTTAGGAGAGGATAACAAATCGATTGGTATTGGCAGATGGGGGAATGCTCTTAGAAACCTAAGAATATTTTAGATTCTCGGATGTCTTAGCCCCTTGGGGTTTCTTTTCATGTTGCTAATTTCCTTTTTTTAGGGTTTGAGGATGGGGGTTGTCAATGTGTCATTTTATTTTTTCACAATCTTTGGAAAAGTGGCCATGCACTTGAAGGGAAATATTCATAGTCCAGTTGTTGTATATGAACCAATCATCTAAGGTTAGGTTGATGGCTTCTAGGAGACACTTATCTAAGTCAAATTCAACACAAACTCTAGCACATGCAAACATTCTTACTTTGGCTCTAATTTTTCAATATATTTCCCTAGAGTATTGTTGATGGATTCTAGGGATTTTGAGTCCCAACAATGAAGGGGAAGATAAGGGAGTATGATCCAAATTGGAATAGTTATTTGGATGCCAAATTTTGGATCAAAATATAGAGTCCATATATTGAGGTACAACCCTCAAGGACCCACAAAGTATGCCCTATTTCAAAATATTAGATATCTATCTTCTTTTAACTCAAACATGAATGTGTAATATTCTTTGCCACATAAGTAATATGGGAGTTTACCTTTGACAAGTGTTGGACACACCTACCACACTTAGAGGGGGGGGTGAATGAGTGTGGGGATCTTTTTCCCAAA
>JZKD02S1828751.1:15922-26634 GCA_000966675.3 Picea glauca
AACTGAAGCTTCTTTCCGCCTCGGCTGTCCACTGAAAATTTTTATGCCGCTTCTTCACAGTATCCATCATTGCAGCACTGATTCCACTAAAGTTCCTAATGAACTTCCTGTAGAATCTTGCCAAACCATGAAAGCTCCTTACCTTGAAAACATTTCTCGGCGATGACCAATTCCTGATCACGTTCACCTTCTCAGGATCCATCTTTAATTCATTCGCCGAAATTACAAAACCCAAATAAATGAGCTCTGTCTGCATGAATGAACATTTCTTCAAATTAACCAACAGCTTCTTTCGCTGTAGTCTTCTCATCACTAGGTCCAAATGCCTCAAGTGCTCATCCTTTGTTTTGCTGAAAACCAATATGTCGTCCAAGTATACGACCACAAATTTGCCAATGAAATCCCGCAGGACTTCATTCATTAGCCTCATAAATGTGCTGGGTGCATTTTCAAGCCAAATGGCATGACCAGCCATTCGTACAAACCCTCGTTTGTTTTGAATGCTGTTTTCCATTCATCCCCCTCTCTCATCCAGATCTGATGATATCCGCTCTTGAGATCAATCTTTGAAAAATAATTTGCTCCGCTCAGGCAATCCATCAAGTCGTCCATTCTCGGTAACGGGAACCTGTACCTGATGGTGATTTTATTTATCGCCCTAGAGTCTGTACACATCCTCCAGCCTCCATCCTTTTTCGGACTCAGTACCGCTGGAACGGCACATGGACTCAGACTCTCTCTGATTAGTCCTTTACTCTGCAGATCCTGAACCTGCCTCTTGACTTCCTCATTCTCTCGAGGTGTCAGTCTGTACGCTGCCTTGTTTGGTAAACTTGCTCCGGGTATGAGGTCGATGTGATGACTCACACTCCGCACCGGTGGCAATGAACGCAACAGTTCATCCATGATGATGTCAGCGAACTCCAACTCTGTGAGAAGCTCTTTCTTACTCATGAGAAGTATCGTACTGGCTACTTCTGGCTCCACCTTTTTATCCCTCCCCGGAAGCAATGTATGTGTTTTACCATCCTTCTCTAAGGTGTAAGTGTTCATCCTCCCGTCATGAACAACTTTTCTATCAAACTGCCATGGTCTTCCCAATAGTACATGATAGACATCCATGGGAATGACATCACACAAGACCTCATCTCTATATTCACCCATTTTAAAATTTACCAAGCATTGTCTCGTAACACTTACCTGGTGTCCCTTTTGTAGCCATGACACTTTGTATGGACTCGGGTGTCTGTGCGTCTCCAGCTCCAGCTTTTCCACCATCTCGGTTGCAACAAGATTATCCGTGCTCCCACTGTCCACTATGACCTTGCATTTCCAGCCTTTGGTCTTGCAAGTCGTCCGAAACAGTTTGCATCGTTGAGCTGTGTTCTCCACTTCTTTCTCAGGTTTTAAGAGAATCTTGTGCACCGTCAGCGATTTCCCGCTTCCAGTGTCTTCTTCTTCAACGTCATGCCTCTGCGCCTCGACGACGTGAGTATTTCCTCCATCCCTTTTCCTTTCCGGGCAGTCAATGGCTTTGTGGTCGTCTTTACCACATGTAAAACATGTGATAACTCCTCCTCGGCCTCTTCCTCTACCTCGAGTACGAGGGAATGTGTTGGCGTAAGCATATCCTCCTTGATGATCCTCTGGCTACCTCCTTGACTCAAATTTTTGGTGCCTCTGCTGTGAGGTTCCACCTCTTTCGGCTCTACCCTGAGGCTTTTTCCAATCCTCTTTGGGCTTCTGTGTTCTCTCCTGAACAACCGCCTTACTTCGTGGTTGGCTTCGCCCTAGCCCCCGTTGTCCCTGCTTGCGGCTCAGCTTTTCTTCGGCTCTTAGCGCCATCTGGTATGCCTCCTCAACTGTGCGGATGGTGACCATACTTAAATCATCCTGAATGTCATACCTCATACCATTCAAGTATCTCGCTACCTTCTCGTCATCACTCTCCCGATGACCAGCTCGAATGTTGAGCCTGTAGAATTCTTCAGTGTACTCCTTTACGGTCATCAACTTCTGTCTCAGGTTCTGCATGCGCCTGAACAGGGTGATCTGGTAATCTCTCGGGATGAACTTCGCCTTTATCTTGGCGATCATCTGATCCCAACTCTTGATCTTTGATTTTCCTTTGCCGCGTCTATCCACCTGCAGTTCATCCCACCATAAAGCTGCATGCCCCCTTAGCTTGGTGACCGCATGTCTTACTTTCCTATCCTCTTCGATATCCTCATAATCGAAGTACGTATCGAGTGCTCGGATCCAGTCCAGTAACTCTTCTGCATTCAGACTTCCCTCATAAACGGGAATTTCCATCTTCGTCTTCGAGCTCATCTTCGAAATGGCCCTGATCAACCTCTCAGTCGATGCATCCTCTGCTGAGACCTCCCCTTCATCGTGTCCAACTTCCTCTTCAATATCGGGATCGCTGAACTCTATTGCATCGGCTCCACGCCTCTGGGTGGCCTCCATATCCTCGAGTCTCGCCCTGAGATCTTGTATCTGACGTTCCATCTCAGCATTCCCTGCTAGATTTCCTGGCTGCCTGCCTCTCCTCCGGGCATCCCTGTCCTCACGACCAGGTGACTGCGTTTCTCTTCTGGGCGGCATTTCGTCTGCTCCTCTATGCTACCTGAGCAAAGAGAACCTCCTTCCAGCTCTGATACCACTCTTGACGCAACCGCCTCTTCTCTCTGTGTCGGTCGCTTCACCAGGACCTTCACTTTCCACGGCCCGAAGAGCCCAGCTCTTCCGACTCCCTTGGGAGCTCTTTACCCACAGTAAATTCCCCTTCAGCGATCTCCCCTTTGGATATCGGGAGATCGGGTCTCACGATATCGCGGGTCTTGCAATCCCATCCCGTGCCTCCAAACGTCGAGACTCTGAGTCCCGATGGCCAACGTTAATCATGGAATATCGCCACTCGCGATACCGAGAGTCTATACTTCAAGTCTCCGAGTGCCGAAGTGCCGAGACCACGTGCTAACTCCTCACGCCTCCGTGGGTCTATCGCGACTCGGGACTTCGCTATCTTTCTGCACTCCTCCTGACTTCGCAAACGCCGAAGTGTCGATCCCCGACTCCTCGGGATTTTATGCCACTTGTCCGCACTCGGATCGACGGTCTCGATCAGATCGGGAAATCGCACCCCGCGATTTCAACATACATGTGTTCTAGCACTCGTCGACCCCGATTTTTCCACGATGCTACAACAAATGATTCCTTTTCTCATATCCCATGATTCGTGGGGATTCGCGAGTCTTCTCGACAACTTCAAGTCGCCGATTCTCTTCCTCTGAAGACTTTCTCCATTCACCACCTTTTTCCTGCACGACGGAAACAAAAAGTCTATCCTTCTTGAGCTTTTGTCAACTTAGACATTTCCCTCAGGGATTTCTCGGGTCCTCTCCCTGCCTGGGTCTTCACCTTTTGTTAAAGGTGTTGAAGTCCTCCGGGTCCTGTGCGCTTCGCTCCGCAACAGTCACAAACTTCTCCTTCTCAGACTTACTACCGAGACTCAACCTCGACCTGCACCTACCTGCATGGCTCGAATACCTCGAACCAACCCTGAACAAAATGAGAGCAAAGGTTCAACTGCTTAGCCTCCTCGACGCACTCTATGCGGAGGAATTCGACTGCCTCTATGCAGGAATCTCTTGGNCTTCACTTGGAAGGTCTTCTGAAAATCTGGCAGCACCAGAATTGGCTGCTCAGTAATCTTCCGCTTTAACGAACTGAAGCTTCTTTCCGCCTCGGCTGTCCACTGAAAATTTTTATGCCGCTTCTTCACAGTATCCATCATTGCAGCACTGATTCCACTAAAGTTCCTAATGAACTTCCTGTAGAAGCTTGCCAAACCGTGAAAGCTCCTTACCTCGAAAACATTTCTCGGCGATGGCCAATTTCTGATCACCTCAACCTTTTCGGGATCCATCTTTAGTTCATTCGCCGAAATTACAAAACCCAAATAAATGAGTTCCGTCTGCATGAAAGAACACTTCTTCAAATTAACCAGCATCTTTTCCAGCTGTAGTCTTCTCATCACTAGGCCCAAATGCCTCAAGTGCTCAGCCTTGGTTTTGCTGAAAACCAATATGTCGTCCAAGTATACGACCACAAATTTGCCAATGAAATCCCGCAGGACTTCATTCATCAGCCTCATAAATGTGCTGGGTGCATTTTTCAATCCAAATGGCATGACCAGCCATTCGTACAAACCCTCGTTTGTTTTGAATGCTGTTTTCCATTCATCCCCCTCTCTCATCCAGATCTGGTGATATCCGCTGTTGAGATCAATCTTCGAAAAATAATTTGCTCCGCTTAGGCAATCCATCAAGTCGTCCATTCTCGGTAACGGGAACCTGTACCGGATGGTGATTTTATTTATCACCCTGGAGTCTGTACACATCCTTCAGCCTCCATTCTTTTTCGGACTCACTACCGCTGGAACGACACATGGACTCAGACTCTCTCTGATTAGCCCTTTACTCTGCAGATCCTGAACCTGCCTCTTGACTTCCTCATTCTCTCGAGGTGTCAGCCTGTACGCTGCCTTGTTTGGTAAACTTGCTCCGGGTATGAGGTCGATGTGATGACTCACACTCCGCACCGGTGGCAATGAACGCGGCAGCTCATCCACGATGATGTCAGCGAACTCCCCCAACAGTTGCTGAATCTCTTCTGGTAAGTCGTCCACTCTTGTGCTTGCCAGGACAATTTTCGGCTTCCTGACAACCAAGAACTGTGGATCCTCATTCTTCTCCAACTCTGTGAGAAGCTCTTTCCTACTCATGAGAAGTATCGTACTGGCTACTTCTGGCTCCACCTTTTTATCCCTCCCCGGAAGCAATGTATGTGTTTTCCCATCCTTCTCTAAGGTGTAAGTGTTCATCCTCCCGTCATGAACAACTTTTCTATCAAACTGCCATGGTCTTCCCAATAGTACATGACAGACATCCATGGGAATGACATCACACAAGACCTCATCTCTATATTCACCCATTTTAAAATTTACCAAGCATTGTCTCGTAACACTTACCTGGTGTCCCTTCTGTAGCCATGACACTTTGTATGGACTCGGGTGTCTGTGCGTCTCCAGCTCCAGCTTTTCCACCATCTCGGTTGCAACGAGATTATCCATGCTCCCACTGTCCACTATGACCTTGCATTTCTAGCCTTTGGTCTTGCAAGTCGTCCGAAACAGTTTGCATCATTGAGCTGTGTTCTCCACTTCTTTCTCAGGTTTTAAGAGAACCTTGTGCACCGTCAGAGATTTCCCGCTTCCAGTGTCTTCTTCTTCAACGTCACGCCTCTGCGCCTCAACGATGTGAGTATTTCCTCTATCCCTTTTCCTTTCCGGGTAGTCAACGGCTTTGTGGCCGTCCTTACCGCATGTAAAGCACGTGATAACTCCTCCTTGGCCTCTTCCTCTACCTCGAGTACGAGGGAATGTGTTGGCGTCAGCATATCCTCCTTGCTGGTCCTTTGGTTGCCTCCTTGACTCAAATTTTTGTTGCCTCTGCTGTGAGGTTCCACCTCTTTCAGCTCTACCCTGAGGCTTTTTCCAATCCTCTTTGGGCTTCTGTGTTCTCTCCTGAACAACCGCCTTACCTCGTGGCTGGCTTCGCCCTAGCCCCCGTTGTCCCTGCTTGCGGATCAGCTTTTCTTCGGCTCTTAGCGCCATCTGGTACACCTCCTCAACTATGCGGATGGTGACCATGCTTAATTCATCCTGAATGTCATACCTTAGACCATTCAGATAACTCGCCACTTTCTCGTCATCACTCTCCCGATGACCAGCTGGAATGTTGAGCCTGTAGAATTCTTCAGTGTACTCCTTCATGGTCATCAACTTCTGTCTCAGGTTCTGCATGCGCCTGAACAGAGTGATCTGGTAATCTCTCGGGATGAACTTCACCTTTATCTTGGCGATCATCCGATCCCAAATCTTGATCTTTGATTTTCCTTTTCCGCGCCTATCCGCCTGTAGTTCATCCCACCATAAAGATGCATGCCCCCTTAGCTTGGTGACCGCATGTCTTACTTTCTTATCCTCTTCGATATCCTCATAATCGAAGTAGGTATCGAGTGCTCGGATCCAATCCAGTAACTCTTCTATGTTCAGACTTCCCTCATAAACGGGAATTTCCATCTTTGTCTTCGAGCTCATCTTTGAAATGGCCCTGATCAGCCTCTTAGTTGATGCATCCTCTGCTGAGACCTCCCCTTCATCGTGTCCAGCTTCCTCTTCAATCTCGGGATCGCTGAACTCTACCGCATCAGCTCCACGCCTCTGGGTGGCCTCCATATCCTTGAGTCTCGCCCTGAGATCTTGTATCTGATGTTCCATCTCAGCGTTCCCTACTAGATTTCCTGGCTGCCTGCCTCTCCTCCAGGCATCCCTGTCCTCATGACCAGGTGACTACCTTTCTCTTCTGGGCGGCATTTCGTCTGCTCCTCTATGCTACTTGAACAAAGAGAACCTTCTTCTGGCTCTGATACCACTCTTGACGCAACCACCACTTCCGTCTGTGCCGGTCGCTCCACCAGGACCTTCACTTTCTGCGGCCCGAAGAGACCAGCTCTTCCGACTCCCTCGAGAGCTCCTTACCCACAGTAATTCTCCTTCCGCGATCTCCCTTTTTAGATATCGGGAGATTGGGTCTCGCGATATCGCGGGTCTTGTAACCCTGTCCCGTGCCTCCAAACGCCGAGACTCCGAGTCCCGATGGTCAACGTCAACCACGGGATATCGCCACTCCTGATGCCGAGAGTTTATACTTCAAGTCTCCGAGTGACGAAGTGTCGAGACCACGTGCTAACTCCACACAGCCTCCGTGGGTCCGTCGCAATTCGGGACTTCGCTATCTCTCCGCACTCCTCCTGACTTCGCAAACGCCGAAGTGCCGATCCCCGACTCCTCGGGATTTTATGCCACTTGTCCGCGCTCGGATCGACGGTCTCGATCAGATCGGGAAATCGCACCTCACGATTTCGACGTGCATGTGTTTCTAGCACTCGCCGACCCCGATTTGTCCACGATGCTACGACAAATGATCCCTCGTTCCTTTCTCTCAGATCCCACGATCCGTGGGGCTTCGTGAGTCTTCACGACAACTTCATGTCGTCGATTCTCTACCTCTGAAGACTTTCTCTATTCGCCACCTTTTTCCTGCACGACGGAACAAGAAGTCTATCCCTCCTGAGCTTTTGTCAACTTGGTCCTCCTCAGGGATTTTTCGGGTCCTCTCCCGGCCTAGGTCTTCACCCTTTCTAAAGGCGTTGAAGTCCTCCGGGTCCTGTGCGCTTCGCTCCGCAACAGTCACAACTTTCTCCTTCTCAGACTTGCTACCGAGACTCAACCTCGTCCTGCACCTACTTGCAGGGCTCGAATACCTCAAAGCAACTCTGAACAAAATGAGAAAAAAGGTTCAACTGCTTAGCCTCCTCGACACACTCTATGCAGAGGAATTCGACTACCTCTACGCAAGAATCTCTTGGCCTAAACAAAGAAACAATTGAAACTCATTCTTTCCGACACTCGGCTTCTAATTCTTCCACATAATCACATACACAGCATATGAAAGAAGGATATACCCAGAAACAAAGATACAAAGACATAATCCCAACAACACACAAGGGATAGTCAAGTCCATGAGATGGAATTCAACTCAACCACTCTTGATTGATGAGGGTAAGAACTTTCCTATCGAACCTCCTCTACGCACTCTATGCGGAGGAATTCCAACTGCACTCTATGCAGGAGACCCCCGGTTCAATCAGTGGAATGAGCGAACTTAATCCCTCCTTTCTCCCAGGTTTCTAATCTGCCATGAGATCACGTATGCAACATATATAATGAAAGCATAACAAGAAGCAAGCATACAACAGCATAAGATTAACAATATACAGAGGATAACCACCGCCATGAAAACTGAATCAGGTCTCTCTTATTAATTCAATATTGTACATGGGGTCTTGTTCAAACTCTCTGTTCTGCTCTCCTGCTCTCTTCTCCCATGCTAATGCTGATACTACTTTCTAATAATACAAGGGAGGGTGTCTATATCCGGTTTTTCCTCTCAAAAAGATAAATTGTCAAATCAAAACATAATGGTCTTATCTACCTGCACTAAATCTAACTTCTCTGCATTAAATCTAATAAGTGCCTCTGCTGTACCAAGACAAGAGCTTATCTACTCGCGGTCTATTTCAATATACAAGTACGCCTAAATATGGAGGCTTTTAGGTAAACGACGGCGCTCATCAAAATGGTCATAACCGTTATGTTGGCGTCACCCTGCGGTCCTTTTTTTTTTTTTTTCTTTTCTTCCCATGCAAACTCGTATGACGAGGTGTGGATGCTCCTGCATCATACTCCTTGGCTCAAAAAGATTTCATGGGCTCCTGTCCATGAGTTCCCGTACATTGTGCCCATGATTTTGTATAACTGCCTCTGGTTCCCAGCTGGCGTCTTCCACTGGGCGATTCTTCCATTTGACCAGGTATTCAAAATACTGCTTTCGCCTGGTCTTTCTTCCGACTCTTTGATCCAGTATGTACTCCATCTCAGGCTTCTGTGCAACTGGCAACTGCTTCTGCCACTGGACCACTGGTTCCTCAACTCCAGCTACTGTATCTTCTCCCTTATATGGGTATAAATCCGAAATGTTGAAAATCGGAGATATCCCAATGCCCTCTGGCAGCTCAAGCTCATATGCATTTTCGTCGAATTTTCTCAGAATTCTGCATGGTCCGATCTTCTTCATTTTGAGCTTGTTATATGTCCCCCGCGGGAACCTTTCCTTTCGCAAGTGTGCCAGAACCATGTCTCCAACTTCAAACTGAAGCTGTCTTCTTCCCTGATCGGCTCTGCGCTTGTATTGTTGATTCGTCTTCTGCAATCGCTGCTTCACCTCCGTGTGAAGTTCTTCCATCGCCTCAGCGAACTCCTCAGCTCTCGCGCTGCTAGTTTCAGCCTGCCCTGGCTCCCTAAGCTCAGACACTCCTCTCGGCTGTGTTCCATACAAAATCTGGAACGGACTTTTACCTGTACTCCGATTCACAGAATCGTTGTACGCAAACTCTGCCTGTGGTAGGACTTGATCCCAGCTGGTGTGATGCTCCGTCACCAGACATCTCAACAGATCTCCCAAGCTTCTGTTGACCACCTCCGTCTGTCCATCGGTCTGCGGGTGGTAGGCTGAGCTGAATGCCAAATCAGTCCCCAGCTTTCTCCATAGCGTCCTCCAGAAATGACCTATGAACTTCGTGTCTCGATCTGAGACTATGCTCCTTGGTAATCCATGCAATCGCACGATCTCTTTGAAAAACAAATTTGCGATGTGGGTTGCATCACTTGTCTTATGACACGGTATAAAATGTGCCATCTTCGAGAATCGATCCACCACAAAAGAAATGGAGTCCACGCCTCTCTACGTTCTCGGCAATCCCAAAACAAAGTCCATGCTGATGGCCTCCCATGGTCTCTCGGGTATGGGCAGTGGCTGATAGAACCCCGTGTTCTGCTTTCGGCCCTTTGCGTGTTGACATATCCGGCACCTGTCAACAAAACGCTTCACATCTGCACGCATGCCCGGCCAAAAATATGTCTCGTTCATCTTGGCGAAGGTTTTGTCATGCCCGAAACGACCTGCTAAGCCTCCATTGTGCTTCTCTCGCACCAAATTCTCTCTCATAGAGCAATCTGGAATGCACAGTTGATTTCCTCTAAACAGTAATCCATCCTGAACTAGGTAATCTATCCACAGACTCCTATCCCTGAGGACTGGGTTCTCGGCTGCTTCGTATGCTTCCCCAAAATCAGCATCACCAGCATACATGTCCTTCAGATTTTCAAAACCCAGCGTTTTGATTCTGAACTGTTGCAGCAATAAGCATTTTCTGCGTAAGGCGTCAGCTACCTTGTTTGCAGTCCCCGAAATGTGATTTATGACAAAGGTGAAATTCTGCATGTATTCCACCCATTTCGCATGCTTTTGGTTCAGCTTCTCCTGTTGACTCACGAATTGCAGTGCATGATTATCACTGTACAACACGAATTCTTTGGGAATGAGGTAATGCCTCCATTTCTTCAATGCCTGTATAATAGCATAGAATTCTTTATCATATGTGGAGTACTTCAGTTTGGCATCATCCAGCTTCTCACTATAATATGCAACAGTTCGGTCATCCTGACTCAAGACTCCTCCAACAGCATATCCACTGGCATCACACTTCACTTGGAAGGTCTTCTGAAAATCTGGCAGCACCAGAATTGGCTGCTCAGTAATCTTCCGCTTTAACGAACTGAAGCTTCTTTCCGCCTCGGCTGTCCACTGAAAATTTTTATGCCGCTTCTTCACAGTATCCATCATTGCAGCACTGATTCCACTAAAGTTCCTAATGAACTTCCTGTAGAAGCTTGCCAAACCGTGAAAGCTCCTTACCTCGAAAACATTTCTCGGCGATGGCCAATTTCTGATCACCTCAACCTTTTCGGGATCCATCTTTAGTTCATTCGCCGAAATTACAAAACCCAAATAAATGAGTTCCGTCTGCATGAAAGAACACTTCTTCAAATTAACCAGCATCTTTTCCAGCTGTAGTCTTCTCATCACTAGGCCCAAATGCCTCAAGTGCTCAGCCTTGGTTTTGCTGAAAACCAATATGTCGTCCAAGTATACGACCACAAATTTGCCAATGAAATCCCGCAG
>JZKD02S1828751.1:49965-60740 GCA_000966675.3 Picea glauca
CCCCCCCCAACTAATTTGATTGGTTCATGGTGCAACGAATTTAGGACAACCGGAAAATAGGCATTGAAACTTGCTTTCATATCTTACATCACTTGGACACGTAGGTTTAGTAATCATACCTCATAACTTACTGCATGAACCGATATGTCCGAGTAACTGCACTATCCAAATGCCATTTGATCAGCGTGGAATGGCTGTAATAATAAGAGATGGCTCTAGAACATGAGAAATGATGATATGACAAGTGGAGCATAAGTGGATTCCTTTCTGTGGTTGAACAATTTAGAAAGCTGCGGATGTGGAGTTAAGCAATGATGAAGCATCCCTTGTGGGACAAAGAGAGCATAAAGTATTTTTTGAAAAATGGTGGAAATATTGACAAAACAACAATGTTGCCATATGTAGAAATGGCATAAATTCTAAGAAAATAGCCAAAAGAAATGATAGCAGTAGCTGTATCAACAGATAGTTTGGCTAGAATTGTGGCATTAGGTGTAACTGCATGCAAGGAAAAAGAGTCGGGAACAGACATAAAGCATGCAAATCGGCCAAAAGGGTGTAACAACATGTAAATCGGCCAAAGGGTGTAACAACATGTAAATTGGACAAAGGGTTTAACAGCATGTAAATTGGCCAAAAGGGTGTAACAACATGTAAATTGGCCAAAAGGGTGTAACAGCATGTGAATTGGCTTGAACACAGAAATACTTAGTTTTTAGGAATTTTTTCATCTTCCAAAAACTAATCCTTTGGCTTCTTCCGCTGTAATCTACCTTGTTGTTCTTCAATTTATCTGCACACAAGCAACTTCCTGATACCTTTATAGGCTAAATTTATTAGAAAAAGAGAAATAGAGAAATGAGATGCGTGAAGCACAATTAGAAAATTTCAAATTTGCACAACTTATTTATATACAAGATTTTATTGAAAGCAAAATTTCCTAAAGTTCAGAAGGGGAAGGAGCAGGCTCCGTTCCCTTTAAAAATTGGTAATTTGTATCAGTGATACATCTCGATTTAAATTCTTTCTTGGAAAGTGGATGTTGATACAGGCGCAAGCGAAGACCATTTGCATATAACTGTGTATTGGATTCATCAATAGTAATTAACCTGATTGTACAATTGGGAAAAATAATGTCTACCTCGTAAGGTCCAAGCCATCATAGCAGCTTACCCTGAAATTCTTTAAAGTGTGAATCATACAACAGAGCCCAATCCCCTTTTCGGAATAATTTTTTCTTGATGACTCGGTCATACCATTTTGTTCTCTGTTGTTGAATCACTGTGGTTTGATGAATAGCATCCAAATGCTTTTCATCAAGCTCATTGAGTTGTTGTAGTCTATCCTTTTGTTCCATGGTCAAGTTGAGGTTGACTGTTGATACAGTTCTTAAGGTTTTGATTTCGAATTCAATGGGAAAAACACATCTTTTTCCATATACAAGCTCATAAGGAGAAAAACTAGTTGTGTTTCTCCAAGTAGTTTGATAATCCCATAGAGCTTCATGAAATCTATCAGACCAATCCCTATGATGTTCTCTCACTGTTGTAGTAAGAATAGCTTCTATGACTTTGTTGGTACTTTCTACTTGGCCATTACCTTATGGATGGTATGTAGAAGTTGTTCTATGCAAAACATGATATTGACTGAGTAGGGCTTCAAACTTATGTGATGTGAAAGGGGGCCCTCCATCAATTATTAATTCTCTAGCAATTCCAAACCTAGCAAAGATATCTTCAAACAAGAATGCTAAGACAACTTCTTTTGAGGCCCTGATGAGTGATTTTACCTCCACTCACTTGGTCATGTAATCTGTACAGACCAATATATAAACTTTATGATTAGAAGGTGGGTTAATGGGCCCTACAAAGTCCATGGCCCATATATCAAAAGGCTCTAACACTACTTGAGGCTGGAGAGGCATCTCATCCCTATGATTTGGCTGACCCATTCATTGGAAATTGTCACAGGCCTGGACATACTTCTTGGCATCTTGAAATATGGTGGGACGAAAGTAGCCCATCTTTAAAATTTTATGTCTAGTCCTTTTATCAGCAAAATGACCCCCATAAGGGCCATCATGGCAATCTTTGAAAATCTCATAAACTTCATCATCCCTCACACATCTCCTAATTTCTTGATCCAAGCCTGTGTAGAAAAGGTATCCCTCTATCCAACTATACCGAGCACGCTTTTGAATGATTTTCCTTCTTTCTCTTGGACATGGATGTGGAGGTACCTTCCCTGCAACCAAGTAATTAGCAATGTTTGCATAACAAGGTGAGTGAGTAGATACTTCAAACAAATGTTCATCTGGAAAGGAATCATCTAATGGTGAATTATCTTCATTTATATGCAGTCTTGAGAGAAAATCAACAACCACATTTTCTTTCCCTGGTCTATCTACTATAGTGATGTCAAATTCTTAAAGTAATAAAAACCATCTTGTTACTCTAGAATTGGTAATAGGTTTATTCATCGGATATTTAATTGATGTATGATCAATATGAATAAAAGTAGGATAACTAGTGACACAATGCCTGAATTTATTGATTTCATAAACTACTGCCAAAAATTCTCTTTCGGTAACTGTATAATTTAACTCAGCATGAGCCATGTTCTTGATGATATAGTAGATAGCATAGGGTTATTTCTCCTCCTGTTTCCCTAGTACTGCACCAATTGTAGTGTCTAAGGCATATGAAGAAATGTGAAAAGGAAAATCCCCATTGGGCCCTCTCAAAATGGGAGCTGTGGATAATTTCTATTTCGGATCTGTAAAAGATAATTCACAATTGTCAGTCCAACGAAATTCAACATCTTTTGTTAATAGGGAAAATAAGGGAGAGGCAAGTTTGGGATTTTTTTTAACGAATCTCCTGTAATATCCAACATGCCCTAGAAAACTTCTTACCTCTTTATGAGTTGATGGAGTTGGAATGTCCAAAATTACCTGGATTTTGGCTGGGTCTACCTGAATTCCTGCATAAGAAATGAGGTGTCCCAGCACCACACCTTCGCTCATCATCATATGGAATTTTTATGTGCTTAAAGAAAGATGAGACTGTATACATCTTTTGAGCACTTTTTCCAGATTACTCAAAGCTTCATCAAAATAAATACCATAAGGTGTAAAATCATCCATGAATATCTCCATGCAGTCATTCACCATATCAGAAAAAATACCAATTACAACTCTCTGGAAAGTGGTTGGTGCATTACACAAGCCAAATGGGAGAACCTTGTAGGAAAATGTACCCAAGGGATGGTAAAGGTGGTCTTATCTTGGTCCTATGGAGCAATTTTTATCTGGTTATAGCCACTGAATCCATCTAGGAAAGAGAAAAACTTTTTCCCAGCTAGGTTGTCTAGNGGATGTGGAGTTAAGCAATGATGAAGCAGCCCTTGTGGGACAAAGAGAGCATAAAGTATTTTTTGAAAAATGGCGGAAATATTGACAAAACAACAATGTTGCCATATGTAGAAATGGCATAAATGCTAAGAAAATAGCCAAAATAAATGATAGTAGTAGTTGTATCAACAGATAGTTTGGCTAGAATTGTGGCATTAGGTGTAACTACATGCAAGGCAAAAGAGTCGGAAACAGGCATAAAGCATGCAAATCGGCCAAAAGGGTGTAACAACATGTAAATCGGCCAAAGGGTGTAACAACATGTAAATTGGCCAAAGGGTTTAACAGCATGTAAATTGGCCAAAAGGGTGTAACAACATGTAAATTGGCCAAAAGGGTGTAACAACATGTGAATCGGCTTGAACACAGAAATACTTAGTTTTTAGGAATTTTTTCAGCTTCCAAAAACTAATCCTTTGGCTTCTTCCGCTGTAATCTACCTTGTTGTTCTTTATTTTATCTGCACACAAGCAACTTCCTGATACCTTTATAGGCTAAATTTATTAGAAAAAGAGAAATAGAGAAATGAGATGCATGAAGCACAATCAGAAAATTTCAAATTTGCACAACTTATTTATATACAAGATTTTATTGAAAGCAAAATTTCCTAAAGTTCAGAAGGGGAAGGAGTAGGCTCTGTTCCCTTTAAAAATTGGTAATCTGTATCAGTGATACATCTCGATTTAAATTCTTTCTTGGAAAGTGGACGTTGATACATGTGCAAGCGAAGACCATTTGCATATAACTGTGTATTGGATTCATCAATAGTAATTAACCTGATTGTACCATTGGGAAAAATAATGTCTACCTTGTAAGGTCCAACCCATCGTGTATGCAGCTTACCCTGAAATTATTTAAAGTGTCAATCATACAACAGAGCCCAATCCCCTTTTTGGAATAATTTTTTTTTGATGACTCGGTCATACCATTTTGTTCTCTGTTGTTGAATCACTGTGGTTTGATGAATAGCGTCCAAATGCTTTTCATCAAGCTCATTGAGTTGTTTTAGTCTATCCTTTTGTTCCATAGTCAAGTTGAGGTTGAATGTTGATACAATTCTTAAGGTTTTGATTTCGAATTCAATGGGAAAAACACAGTTTTTTCCATATACAAGCTCATAAGGAGAAAAACCAGTTGTGTTCCTCCAAGTAGTTTGATAATCCCATAGAGCTTCATGAAATCTGTCAGACCAATCCCTATGATTTTCTCTCACTGTTGTAGTAAGAATAGCTTCTATGACTTTGTTGGTACTTTCTACTTGGCCATTACCTTGTGGATTGTATGTAGAAGTTGTTCTATGCAAAACATGATATTGACTGAGTAGGGCTTCAAACTTTTGTGATGTGAAAGGGGGTCCTCCATCAATTATTAATTCTCTAGGAATTCCAAACCTAACAAAAATATCTTCAAACAAGAATGCTAAGACAACTTCTTTTGAGGCCCTGATGAGTGATTTTACCTCCACCCACTTGGTCATGTAATCTGTACAGACCAATATATAAACTTTATGATTAGAAGGTGGGTTAATGGGCCCTACAAAGTCCATGGCACATATCTCAAAAGGCTCTAACACTACTTGAGGCTGGAGAGACATCTCATCCCTATGATTTGGCTGACCCATTCGTTGGAAATTGTCACAGGCCTGGACATACTTCTTGGCATCTTGAAATATGGTGGGCCGAAAGTAGCCCATCCTTAAATTTTATGTCTAGTCCTTTTATCAGCAAAATGACCCCCACAAGGGCCATCATGGCAATCTTTGAGAAGCTCATAAACTTCATCATCCCTCACACATATCCTGATTTCTTGATCCAAGCCTGTGTAGAAAAGGTATCCCTCTATCCAATTATACCGAGCACTCTTCTGAATGATTTTCCTTCTTTGTCTTGGACATAAATGTGGAGGTACCTTCCCTGCAACCAAGTAATTAGCAATGTTTGCATAACAAGGTGAGTGAGTAGATACTTCAAACAAATGTTCATCTAGAAAGGAATCATCTAATGGTGAATTATCATCATTTATATGCAGTCTTGAGAGAAAATCAACAACCACATTTTCTTTCCCTGGTCTATCTACTATAGTGATGTCAAATNGGATGTGGAGTTAAGCAATGATGAAGCAGCCCTTGTGGGACAAAGAGAGCATAAAGTATTTTTTGAAAAATGGCGGAAATATTGACAAAACAACAATGTTGCCATATGTAGAAATGGCATAAATGCTAAGAAAATAGCCAAAATAAATGATAGTAGTAGTTGTATCAACAGATAGTTTGGCTAGAATTGTGGCATTAGGTGTAACTACATGCAAGGCAAAAGAGTCGGAAACAGGCATAAAGCATGCAAATCGGCCAAAAGGGTGTAACAACATGTAAATCGGCCAAAGGGTGTAACAACATGTAAATTGGCCAAAGGGTTTAACAGCATGTAAATTGGCCAAAAGGGTGTAACAACATGTAAATTGGCCAAAAGGGTGTAACAACATGTGAATCGGCTTGAACACAGAAATACTTAGTTTTTAGGAATTTTTTCAGCTTCCAAAAACTAATCCTTTGGCTTCTTCCGCTGTAATCTACCTTGTTGTTCTTTATTTTATCTGCACACAAGCAACTTCCTGATACCTTTATAGGCTAAATTTATTAGAAAAAGAGAAATAGAGAAATGAGATGCATGAAGCACAATCAGAAAATTTCAAATTTGCACAACTTATTTATATACAAGATTTTATTGAAAGCAAAATTTCCTAAAGTTCAGAAGGGGAAGGAGCAGGCTCCGTTCCCTTTAAAAATTGGTAATCTGTATCAGTGATACATCTCGATTTAAATTCTTTCTTGGAAAGTGGACGTTGATACAGGTGCAAGCGAAGACCATTTGCATATAACTGTGTATTGGATTCATCAACAGTAATTAACCTGATTGTACCATTGGGAAAAATAATGTCTACCTCGTAAGGTCCAAGCCATCATAGCAGCTTACCCTGAAATTATTTAAAGTGTGAATCATACAACAGAGCCCAATCCCCTTTTTGGAATAATTTTTTCTTGATGACTCAGTCATACCATTTTGTTCTCTATTGTTGAATCACTGTGGTTTGATGAATAGCGTCCAAATGCTTTTCATCAAGCTCATTGAGTTGTTGTAGTCTATCCTTTTGTTCCATGGTCAAGTTGAGGTTGACTGTTGATACAGTTCTTAAGGTTTTGATTTCGAATTCAATGGGAAAAACACATCTTTTTCCATATACAAGCTCATAAGGAGAAAAACCAGTTGTGTTCCTCCAAGTAGTTTGATAATCCCATAGAGCTTCATGAAATCTGTCAGACCAATCCCTATGATGTTCTCTCACTGTTGTAGTAAGAATAGCTTCTATGACTTTGTTGGTACTTTCTACTTGGCCATTACCTTGTGGATGGTATGTAGAAGTTGTTCTATGAAAAACATGATATTGACTGAGTAGGGCTTCAAACTTATGTGATGTGAAAGGGGGCCCTCCATCAATTATTAATTCTCTAGGAATTCCAAACCTAGCAAAGATATCTTCAAACAAGAATGCTAAGACAACTTCTTTTGAGGCCCTGATGAGTGATTTTACCTCCCACTTGGTCATGTAATCTATACAGACCAATATATAAACTTTATGATTAGAAGGTGGGTTAATGGGCCCTACAAAGTCCATGGCCCATATATCAAAAGGCTCTAACACTACTTGAGGCTGGAGAGGCATCTCATCCCTATGATTTGGCTGACCCATTCATTGGAAATTGTCACAGGCCTGGACATACTTCTTGGCATCTTGAAATATGGTGGGACGAAAGTAGCCCATCTTTAAAATTTTATGTCTAGTCCTTTTATCAGCAAAATGACCCCCATAAGGGCCATCATGGCAATCTTTGAAAATCTCATAAACTTCATCATCCCTCACACATCTCCTAATTTCTTGATCCAAGCCTGTGTAGAAAAGGTATCCCTCTATCCAACTATACCGAGCACGCTTTTGAATGATTTTCCTTCTTTCTCTTGGACATGGATGTGGAGGTACCTTCCCTGCAACCAAGTAATTAGCAATGTTTGCATAACAAGGTGAGTGAGTAGATACTTCAAACAAATGTTCATCTGGAAAGGAATCATCTAATGGTGAATTATCTTCATTTATATGYAGTCTTGAGAGAAAATCAACAACCACATTTTCTTTCCCTGGTCTATCTACTATAGTGATRTCAAATTCTTAAAGTAATAAAAACCATCTTGTTACTCTAGAATTGGTAATAGGTTTATTCATCGGATATTTAATTGWTGTATGATCAATATGAATAAAAKTAGGATAACTAGTGACACAATGCCTGAATTTATTGATTTCATAAACTACTGCCAAGAATTCTCTTTCGGTAACTRTATAATTTAACTCAGCATGAGCCATGTTCTTGATGATATAGTAGATAGCATAGGGTTCTTTCTCCTCCTGTTTCCCTAGTACTGCACCAATTGCAGTGTCTRAGGCATATGAAKAAATGTGAAAAGGMAAAKCCCCATTGGGCCCTCTCAAAATGGGAGCTGTGGATAATTTCTATTTCGGATCTGTAAAAGACAATTCACAATTGTCAGTCCAACGAAATTCAACATCTTTTGTTAATAGGGAAAATAAGGGAGAGGCAAGTTTGGAATTTTTTTTAATGAATCTCCTGTAATATCCAACATGCCCTAGAAAACTTCTTACCTCTTTATGAGTTGATGGAGTTGGAATGTCCAAAATTACCTAGATTTTGGCTGGGTCTACCTGAATTCCTGCATAAGAAATGAGGTGTCCCAGCACCACACCTTCGCTCATCATCATATGGCATTTTTATGTGCTTAAAGAAAGATGAGACTGTATACATCTTTTGAGCACTTTTCTATACTTTTCTATATTACTCAAAGCTTCATCAAAATCAATACCATAAGGTGTAAAATCATCCATGAATATCTCCATGCAGTCATTCACCATATCAGAAAAAATACCAATTACAACTCTCTGGAAAGTGGTTGGTGCATTACACAAGCCAAATGGGAGAACCTTGTAGGCAAATGTACCCCAAGGGATGGTAAAGGTGGTCTTATCTTGGTCCTATGGAGCAATTTTTATCTGGTTATAGCCACTGAATCCATCTAGGAAAGAGAAAAACTTTTTCCCAGCTAGGTTGTCTAGAACCTGATCAATAAATGACAGAGGGAAATGATCGTTCTGCGTGGATTTATTTAGGGCTCTATAGTCCACACACACTCTCCACTTTCCATTCTTTTTAGGTACAATAACCAATGGTGAAACCCACTTGTTGTCTGATATAGGATAGGTGAATCCATCATTGAGAAGTTTTTGGAGTTCCTCTTTAACTATTTCTTTAAGATTAGGGTTCATCCTCCTTTGGGGTTGGAAAATGGGTCGAAATTATTCCTTGATGTATATATGGTGGGTGCATAGTTCAGAGGAAATTCCTTTAATATCCATGTAATCCCAGGAAAATGCCTCCTTATGTTCAATTAGTAACTTCATCAATCGACGAGTTTCAACAATAGATAAATCACGATTGATGTTCAGGGTTTTTCTAGGTTCGATTTCTATAGTGATGCTCTTAGAACGGACTTTGGGAAATAATTTGGTTGTTGTTGTTTCAACATTTTTTGTTACAACGTTTACTACTATAGCTGAATCAATTTGATTTACAATAGTTTCAGAGAACATTCCTGGGCTCATCTCTTCCTAGGCAATAGGGTCGAAGATTCCATTCAATCGGTGGTGTGTGTTATGTGTAACAGCAGAGGGGTCACATATACAATAGTTGATTAACTCATTCTCTATCTCATCTTTGAAACTCATGGATTTTCCTATGGTTAACACAGGCAGAGCACTTTCATCCTCAATGTCCATCCATAAAGAATTTTTGGGTTCCATACTGTGTGTAGCATGAGGATACAAGGTAAGTTTTTTGTGTGTCATAACCATCAAAGATGGTCATGGAACCAGATATACAACCAATTAAGGCATCAGTTGTAGCTAACCATGGTATTCCTAGAGTTAGAGGGTGCCCCCCCAGACGGGTTTTGGGTTGCAAAATGACAAAATCAGTAGGATACTCCCATGAATCAACTAAAATGACTAAATCATTGATTACTCCTTTTGGTCTGATGGTGGAATGATCAGCTAATTCTAAAATAGTAGGAGTAGGTCAGACTTGCATTCTGAGTTGTAGCGATTGTGTAGTTTCTATTGTCATAATATTAATTGCTGCCCCTAAGTCAACTAACACATGGGGAATAAGTGTTTGTCCAATTTTGATAGTGACTATAGGGTTTCCTAGGTCACCATATTTAATGGGTGGGGTTTTGCCTAACATCAGTTTAGACAAGTCCCCCACTACATGCACTATGAGGGGGTCCCTAGGTTTCCTTCCAAATCTTCTGATATAGAGATCTCTCACAGTCTTGGCATAAATAGGGACATCTCTAATTGCTTACAATAGTGGAATGTTAACATGCAGGTTTTGCAATTTTCCTAAGAGATTGAAGGATGGTAATTCCACAGTTTTGGTAATTTCCAGTTTTTCAGGGAATGGGGGGTCTGTTGATTTTTTAATAGGTTGGTCAATTTCATCTGTATCAACAGATGGTTTTTCCCCTGATTCCTTATTTGATTATGAATATGGAGCATCTTCAATTATGGGCTCGACTATTCTCCTTGATCTTAATTTTATCTCATCACAAGGCATAGGAGTAATAGACAAAGATGACACATTGTATATATCAATATTCTAAATGGCCTTATTAATTGGGTTTGGGTTAGGTTTCACAGGCATCTGAGGTCATAAGGTAGGATTGTTCTGTGGGGAATTGGGAGGTAACTGCAACTGTTGTTGCTGATACTCGGGTTGGAACTATTGTTGATAGAGGTTCAGTTGATGGTTTTGATAGCTAAGTTGTTGTTGAGGGCTTCTCCAATATGGGTTCCATTGCCCATGGTGACTCTGTTGTTGGGGCATACGTAACCATGAATTGGGATCCTGATAAGGAGGGAGAATTGGATTTGGAGGGGGAGCATTCATCTGGCCATAAGGTAACTGATTGTTCCAATAATTAAGTGTTGCAGGAGAAAATTGAGAGTCCATACCTTGGCCTCTTGGCTACCATTATCTTCTTTGTGTAATTAGATATGAAACCACCGCTTCTTCATTAGTCACCTTCATTGATGCTTTTACACCTGGTAAAGAGGGACATTTGTCAGTAGGATGATCCAATTCACAAATAAGACATACCTGAACACTATTCAGTCGACATTCCCTTTTCGAATGTTTGTCTCTGCACTTTGGACAAAAAATGGACAATGCCTTTTCTGTTTC